>CM059195.1:62119602-62197654 GCA_030323885.1 Branchipolynoe longqiensis
ATATTGAACTGAGGTAATTTTATTAACATAAGACTTATCACCTTAGATATCTACAATACAGTCCTCCTATTGGCTTCTGACTGCTGGTTCTCATCTGATAATTTGAGCTGCTCATATGAGGAAACCTTCTGTCAATTATTTACAACTAAAATAGGCACAATAAATATGTTTATGTGAATGACCTATTTCAACTAATCTTAAATGCTTTAGAAAAAGCAAGGAGTGATTAATCAGAATTTGAAGGTACTTTTATCTCTGTCAATTTGTCAAAATAAATCCCTGCCCTCTTTATTCGCTCCACCTGTCTGCGATTCTCTGTTCCTTTCCTTCCACTCTCGATTTCTGCTGCCTTTCTTCCATCCTCAACTTAATCCCCCCCCCCCCTCCCTCTGTCAGCGACTCACGCACGCACACACACATACGCACGCACGCACACGCGCGTGCACGCACGCACGCACGCGCGAGCACACATAAATATATACACACACAGACTCATTTCCTTCTTTTCTCCATTCCTTCCCTCATCCCTACCTATCTACTATCGCCACGCCATTTTCCTTCCATAACCTACCTTTCCCTCACCTCTTAGTCTTATGAGAGAAGAATTTTTTCTGATGTGGATTATTTTTACGGACGTTGACGAGTTTTGTTGAAATACATAATCTTTTGTAGATCGGGATGATTTTTACGATTCCAGATTAAATCGTACGGATGCAGTAGATATTTTGTGCATATGTGGAAGATGTTTGTGGAAGTGGACGATTATTTATGGATGTGGATGACTTTTTTTTGCGGATGAGGATTTTTTGTTTGCCTTTGTTTTGCTTTGTTGACAAATGTAGGCATACATGGCTTTTTAAATGGAGTGGTATGATTTTAAAGGATTCGGATGATGTTTTTTTTTCGGATTGGAATGATTTTCTATGTATTGGGCTGATTTTTATTTATGAATTCGGATAATTTTATTTTTGCGGATGCGGACGATTTTTGAGGATGCGGATGATATTTGCGGATGCGGATGTGGATGCGGGTAATGGGCGTTCAGCTTTACCCATGCACCACTATTTCCTCTCACCATGACGTGGATCTTGGCCAGTCCCTTCTCAAGCAGGAAGGCGCCCCCGACCCCTACCGGCCGCGTTCCGTACTGCGCCTCCAGCGACTTGCGCACACACGACATGAAGTTCTCAGGGCCTGTCCTCTGGGAAGCCCTCAACTCCAGCACCTCAGGTCAGCGGAAAGAGCAGATGGGTTACAGGTCAAATGGTTCAAGTGGCGGCTACTGCTAAGTAGATGTGATGGTTTGTTGTAAGTTCGGTTTTGGGGTATTAATTGTTGCTCTAGTTGTTTTTACTCACAACTTATAGCATCAACGTTAAAGCTGCATAGTCCGATAACAATTTCAGCTTTTCAAAACCAAAACAATTATCTACATTTGATTCTACATATTTACCTTAGAAACTGGTTCACTTATTAATTATTTGTCGCCACATAAAATGGAATAATAAGGCAATTGTGATTGACAACATTAATTTGGCACGTTTACACTTTAAATATCTCAAAGTCAAAGGTTAGCCATTTAAAATAAAAATTACTTCAAACTAAAGTAAGGTAGGTCATAACAATCAATTTAATATCTCAGAAAAAATAAAGGAAATTCAAAATCATCGGACTATGCAACTTTAATATATGACCTTCAGGATGCTTTGAACGGCAGGCCTTCAAATCTAGGTCAAGGATTAAAGTGCAAGGTCTTATCGACATGGTTAATGCAGTGTTAGTTGGAAGGGGTTGGAACGAATTCTCACACAGATAGTAATTGATCCACTAATTGTTTTTAAACGAAAGGCTTCACATTACACCGACATATAACGAGATCGCACAGGGCCAGGACCAGGCCGCAAGCGCAGGGAAAATAGTTTGGTTAGTTGGTTAGAGTTTTACGTCCTGGCAATATCTAAGGTCATACCAGGATGGGTACTGACTTGTGACAGTGCGCCCTCATGGGGGCTTTATAGTGCTGCCCCCACTGGGAAATCAGGCTGCTAGCACCATGACCCAATATCCCACTCAGTCACATTATCCTGACACTGAGCTAACCAGTCCTTGTCCTATCCTATTAATGCCAAGCACCAGGCTAGGAAGTGACAAGTATCAATTTGATAAGTCATTGGTTTGACTCGACCGGGAACTGAACTCCAGATCTCCCACATGTGAGGTCCGCGCTCTACCGATTCGGCCACCGCTCAAATAACCTAAGTATACACAATATTCACAACGCATGCAACATCTTACAGCGATGATGCATACTACGGTTGTGGGACCGTTGCCACAGTGCATACAAAAGCTATGGAAATAACTAACTTTCAAATGCACGTATGTCAGTCAAATTTTGGAATATTTGAAAATTTCAAAAGTATATTGCTTTTGGGTCATTGGAGCTACCAAGAAAAATAAAATTGTCATGTTTGAAAATTTTAGGAGGGTACCAAACTAGTCAGTCACTATTAATACACAATATTCACAACGCATGCAACATCTGATGGCGATGACAAACACTACAGTTGTGGGACCATTGCCACAGCGCATGTGTGTGAATATGTGTATTGTAGTGACATGTCGAATAGCTAAGTGTTCTTTTGCGAAGCCATTAAATTGGTATTGCATTGGGAGCTTAAACATGAATAAACATAATATATGAATCAGTTATTGTCCGGTATGGATATATTTAAGGACTGCTTACATTTGCGGATGAGTGTAAGGCATAGTCGAGTATCAGGTCATGACGCTGGTGGCCTGGTCTCCCAGTGGGGCAGCACTATAACGTCGCCATGAGTGCGCACTGTCACAAGTCGGTTCCCGTCCTGATACGAGTTTAGATGTTGCCAGGGCATAAAACTCCAACAACCAACCGACAACCAACCGAGTACGATATGCGCCCTAGAAACCTGAGGTCTTCAAACGGCATAATAGACAGATAAACTCTCCACTCTCCAAGATGATAAGGCGTTCTTTAAAGTTGCAAGTCGATGGTTTTGAGTTGTTACCATATTTCTTTTTGATAAATATATTCTGTTAATCGTTATACTCTACATTGCTTTAGTTTGAAGTAAGTTTTACTATAAATAGCCAATGGTATGATCAAATCTATGTAAATGTTTTCGTTTCGAAAAGTTTATAATTTCATCGGGCTATGTAGATTCAAATGACTGTAGCTTTCAAAGCGTAGCCACGCTATTATCAGTATAATCTAAATCCCATTTTCTAGAAGAACAACCTTATTATTTGTTGGCAATCACTGGTCATAGAATAAATACATTGCGTGTGTGTCTAGTCAGTATGGCTATCTTGGCACGGATAGCGCCGACAGAGGTCGCTCCGTGCTGACTACTTGACACCAGACGTCACTGGTTCCTGATGATATGGTACCCGGATGGTGTATGTGCTGTCTAATGTAAACTTAGCATGGCAAGGGGCCTTGAATTCATCGCTGCACACACACTTACACATATATACACATATATATACACATATATATATACATATATACACATATGCACACATATTTACACATATACACACATATATACACGCCCACACGGGTACACATACAAGGAATAATGCAGTTAAGAGGATAAAATACTTCTGTATTCCTTCTGATTTGTATAATTCTTGGCATCATCTGTCGTTTGAAAGTGCTTCCTCACTAGTGCACCTTTTAGGTCTTGGACATATTGCATACCGGACCCCTGGCTCCGGGCCTGGTCTCACTGGCTAGAAAGAAAAAAAACAAGGAACCGCTACCGTCCCCGCACTCCCCCCCCCCCCCCCCCCCCCCCCCCCCGCACCACAGCACCCCTCTCACCCCTTTACAAAAAAAACCCACACAACATTCACTAGTTCAGCCCCCCCCCCACAGCCCCCCCCCCAGCTCCCCCCCTCTCATTTCCCTCCCGCTCTCCTCCCGCTCTCCTCCCGCTCCCCCCTCGTTCGCCTCGTTGTTGTTGTTTTGGGGAGTTTTCAGTCGCATTGGTGCGCTGAAGGCTGCAAATCTGCAGCACTGAATGGGCACCGCTGAAAGCAGTCCCATGTGGTCGGGAGTTGGCTTCCGATGGTTAGTGATCAGAGGAATTGGGAGGGGAGGGGAGGAAGGAAAAAGGCAGCCTAAGGAGCCCAACCACAGTCCTCTGAGAGGGCCGGGGGAGGCTGGGTGGTTGGTGGAGTTTTACGCCCCAGTAAGACCCTAGGCCATACCAGGACGTGCACTGACTTGTGACAGCGTGCACTCATGGTGACTTTATAGTGCTGCCCCACTGGGAAATCAGGCTGCTGGCACCATGACCTGATGTCCCAAACAGTCACATTATCCTGACACTATGCACCCAGTTCCTGTCCTGATCTCATAATGCCAAGCGCCGAGCAGCAACAGGTACCCATTTTATAAGTCATTGGTTTGACTCGACCAAGATCCAAACTTCAATCCCTCCAGATTCACCGGGATGCACAGTAAGTCCGGCCAAGCCCAGAGGAAGAAGTGAAGTGAGGATGGGATTAGTTAGGCTGTGGGTGGGGTTACCTGTTAGTTGTTAGTTAAAATTAGTGGTTAGTTGGTGGGGGTGTCAAGTCAGCTATGGCGATGAGGTGGGGCCTGCTAGTCCTTGTTGTCATGGTCTGGGCGACCGACGGTGTTGATGATGTCTGCATTCTGGCGGTAGAAGTGAGCAAGTGCGTTCCAGGATGACTTGGAAATCCTGGAGAGGATAGCCAGAGCGGCCCTATTGTCGCTGAGTTGGCTGTCAGTGTCCTCCATGAAGTCACTGATGGCAGATCTGTCGACGGCACCACATGAGGCGAGTATGTGGGCCACATTGAAGATCTTAGTGCCGCAGGGACAGCGCTGGAGGTTGGGGACATCAATCCAATGGCGGTAGCCAGTCCTGAAGCGATTGACAGTGACTTGGGTAGAAGCAGGAAGGCCAACTGGATGGGGGGATGTTCGTTCTGACCAGGGTGTACCAGAGCCAGCTTATTGAATAAGGGTTCTGTTCTTTTTCCTTCTGTGTGGCTCGTTCCCAGAGTTTGGTGGTGGCTCGAGAAGTGGCGGTGGTCAGTTTGGTGATGGATGGAAGGTTGGCTGTCTCCACATCTGCTCGGTTGGCACCGGCTAGAGCGGCACAGTCAGCCTGGTCATTACCATACAGTCCTATATGCGAGGGGACCCATAGCAGGACTGTGTTGAGGTGTGCCTGATGTCTGGTCAAGATTATTGTCTGGATCGCGTCAGCAAGGGAGTGTCAGGCATTTGGGCGGGCGATCTCTTTGATGGCATCCAGAGAGTCTGTAATGATGATATCACTTGAGTTGTGGAGGTCTTCGAGGGCCAAGTGAATGGCGGCGAGCTCGATATCGAGAGTGGAAGCAAAGTCTGACACCCTGGTGGTGTTCTTTGTGTTGGAGAAGGGGATGAATATTCTGGCTCCGGCTCTACCTGATGTTGGGTTAAGGGAGCCATCGGTGTAGACCGTCTTTGCGAGGGGAAAGTCCACCTTCGCCTGAGTTATGGCCTCGAGAGCCATGGAGTGGAGTTCTGGGGTGGTGTAAGCCGCCTTGGCAGCAACTAGGTTGGTGGTTTGGGTTTCCACTGGGATGGAAACCCATGGTGGCTTGTGAGGGCTCAGGGCGGAGTCTGGAATGTGGAGTCCATGGGAGTCCTTGAGGGTGGTGATGGCGTCCTTGAGGCGGTAGGAGATGTGAGGGTGACTGTAGGTCCCATCTCGGAGGTAGGTCGTGGCTCTGCGGATTGTTGGTGAAAGGCCTGAGGAGAGGGTTCTTGTGAGGTGGGTGGTGAGAAGTTGTTTGCCTCGGAGGTGGAGGGGAGGGAGGCCGGATTCAAGGACGAGGATCTCGATCCTGGTGGTGCTGGGAACACGGAGGACAAGCCTGGCAGCCCGGTGTTGGATGTTCTCAAGTTTAGGAAGATTTTGTTCTTGGGTAGTCGAGTTCGGGGGTTGTCAAGCCCGAGGGCTGTGAGAGCGAGTCTGGGCACGGCGTCATCGAAGAGGGAGCGGACTGCTTGGCGGTAGAACAGTGTGAGTACACTGTCCGGGGCGCCCCAGGAGAAGCCGGAGATCCTCTTCATGAGGAGGAGTCTGTTGGTCATTCTGGTGGCCAGATGGCAGAAGAGGGCTCTCATGTTCAGGTCTCGGTCTACATGGATACCTAGGTAGTCGAAGGTGCAGACCCATTCGATAGGGGATCCATCTAGGTAGAGGGGTTGAAGTGGTTGACTCATTCGCCTCCAGCTCGCTTCCCGCTCCCTGCGCCCCTGGTCCTCCCGCACCCATGCTCCACTCCCCCCACCTCCCACCCCCCCTCCCCACAGAAGCACATTCTACAGAAGCACATTCACTAGTTCAGCCTCTCCAACCCCAGCCCCGACCCCAGCTCCCAACCCCCTCCCCGTACCCCTTACAATGGTCTTCCCTCCTCTTCTGCTCCCGCTCCAATTCCCCTCCGTTCACCCCCACCCCCGGAGATTCTTCCTAGACTCATCGCGGCTGCCTACCTAACAGCCAAGACATGCAAAAGAAATGCAGATATATTGCAGACTTAAACCTGGCAAACATTCGCTGGAAGTTTAGTTGTGGTTTGATTGTCTGATTGTGGCGGGCTATCAAAAGCTTTTTTTCTGCAGATGGAAGTCGATTGATGGCAGGTATTACATTTTGGCCATAAACACTATTTATTAATAAATTTACAATTACGGGTGCAGCTGAAAAAAACCCAAAGAGTTTTCAGCGTATTTTAACCACTATTTTGATGAATGTTTAATTTAATATTATGAACTTCATTTCTAAGCACTGATATATGTAACTATTTGTATTGATAATAATGGTTTGTTTATTTATTAATACTGACGATATGAATGTCTATACTAATAACATGAATTGTTTACATGTATATTTGAATGTTTATATTATCAATAGTGAATATTTTTACACCAATAAAAGAATGTTTAAATTGACGTGTTTGCTTTGCACCAATCCATTTTATAAATAGAAAATTATTATAACGTGAGGATTGGTAGTTAGGCTGCATTTACGGTTTTGCTGAGAATTGTATGGTTTAGTGAATCTTTTACTACTGTTTTCGTTCTTGTGGGCTGACAGCTATGCAGTGGTAAAATAATCTGAGCTGGTTTCTGTCCGACTCTACCAGCTGTAGAGGCCCAGATGCTGTTTATTGTTTGTCTCTGCAGTAACAAGCAGTGAGGGGGTTGATTAAGGACCCCAGACAGTTTTAAAAACGCACAGTTGCCATTTCCTCAGTGGCACCCGGTACACTCAAGGCACAGAAACTACAGACCTCCTCACCCCCTGGTGAAAGAGATGCTCAAATTCATATTTCCAGAATAGCCGAAAATATCTATATTTGAACACATAACAATTTGAATTATCACAAATTCAATTCAATCGCAAATACCCCACAATTAACAAATAAAATAATGAGAAGTAGATGATTCAAGACTTCAATTTAGTTTTCAAGAGGAGAGTAAGAAAAAGGCTCTATCACCCCCCTTTTCAGTTTGGAAGAAATTATGTTGTTTAAACAAAAGAGATCCTCTATATGGCATGATCATTCATATCTCATAGATCAGGCATGAACAGAAAGAATGCCTACGCACAATATCACATCAGAATATTATGAACTTTACAAGAAAGATATGAGCGTATATATTGTGAGACACTTTGGTGAATGCATCTCACTGAAATGCCACAAACACAAACACTTAGTTTATCTGCTCAGTTGACAAGTAGTTTTAGTTATACTCGCATCTGATTTCCTTTTCAGCAAATACCTTAAAGCTGCTTAGTCCGATAAAACCACACAATTTTGGAAAGGAAAAGACATCTAGATTTGAAGCTACATATTCAGCTTAGAGAGTGGTTCGCTTAGCAAGTATTTGCCGTCACATAGAACGGAATACCGAGCCAACCTAACAGAACCTGTTACTGCAGAAGCCTATGGTGTCAGAGTGTTGGCGTTCTTTGCAGATATCTCAAAGGTTAGCTATTTAAAATGAAAGCTACTTCAAGATACAGTAAGCCAGATCATAACAATCAACCTAATAATGTAATATAATTATCGTAGAAAAGGATAGAAACTTAAAAGCCATCGGACTATGCAGTTTTAATGAAACAACAAATCACCAAATCATCGTGATTTAATTAATTGTATAGCACACCTCTGCATCTGGTAGGGTCCGCCAGAAAGCAATGAAGGCTTACAAAATAAAAATCTTTAATCATCGCCAGTGATCGGCTTCTGTCACTCCAGTGTAACAAATCTTGGATATCGTGTCACAGTCGGTCAGACAAACAAACCACACTTGAATGTGTAGAATAATACAACTCTTTAAATACACCCCCCCCCCCCCAAAAGACCACCCCTAAACCCACCCACCCAAAACCCACCCAAAACCCACCCACCCAAAACCCACAATGTGATCATGGAGTGCGGGGCACATTTCTGATATCATAGCACATTGTGGTACACCCTCATGTGATACTGGGTGGGGGATGTAGCTCGTGTACTACTACCTAGGTATATGATAAAATCATAGCCCACTTTAAAAAAAGAAGAAAAAAAGTAGAATAAAGAAAACAACACTAAGATCATCACCTTTCCGGGCAGACCATCGGAAATGAAGAAGTTTCCTAACAGACAGAAACTCGTCGTATTTAGTTTTTTCAGAACGTGAGTTCCATCCTGGAGAGAAAAAGGAACAGAATTTAGTATATCAGATATGTATTACATAGTTGCATTCGTCATTAACAACAACAACAAGTACGAATTTAATGTGAATGAAGATTTACATATAAACAATGTAGGTCCATATTGAATCCCTTGTTCTATCATGAAATCTTTCAATTGATTATACATTGCACATACACAAATATTTATCGATATATATATATATGAAGTGGGCAAGACTATACTCGAGCTGTGGCCGGTGCGGGCTTGGATCGAGCAACCCGCATATCGAAATGCGGGCTGCTCGCCAAGACAAACCAGCATTGGCCATCAAATGCAGGAAGGGTTCGCTGCTGTAACTCGTTGCTAGGAGACGCGCCACGACATCCCACGCTACTCTCCTAGCAACGTAGAAGGTTCGAGCCATCGGGCCCGGACCCATCACACGTGTTTCATTGGCGCTCTGATGTTTTAGACGATAATATAGCTTTAAATACAGTAATTGGGAGTATCTTAACTATAATGGGAATGGAGGGGAAGTATTTATTCATACCGTTGACATTTGCAGAGATTAGATGGTGTTAGTAGGAACAAAAATAAAGTTGTGAGCTCTTAAAATGTGATTGAGATGTTCCTTGCATTCCTTACCCTTTACGAAGAGGTCCCTTATTACACTAACCATCGCGGTCAACTCTCTAATAATGGTTCATTATAATATCTATTACTATTGGCCTTCTGCGCAGACGAGTGAGTGATGTAGACATCACCAAATGTAGCATAACCCTCTTCTTGGGACTAGTAACCACCTCCTTAATACTGACAATAATAATAATAGGTAATATCTCGGGTGTTTATAAGTGACAGCAGCGGCGGAGTACACCATCGGCCTTAGCCAGGGAAATGGAGAAGTAATGGTAATTAATACACATCAGATGCTGGGGTCTAGAGCCCGTGAACATGTAGTACATAGGCTGTCGGCACTCAGGCAGGATTATATTAATGAAAACATGAAATGGCTACGAAGAAGGAGAGATGGCGGTGGCCAGCAGCAGGAGCGGGGAATCTATGGTATATTAATAGAACTAAAGGAATAGAACGGTTATATATACATACATATTGTGATGAATAAATGTGCACCAACAAAAGCTAAGAGAAGGGTTTTAAATAATCGCCCCCCTCAAAATTTCAAAACCAAAATACGTACTAAATTTGATTCTATATATCCAATTTAGATTTAGGCATTTGTTGCTGTATAGAAGGGTATCACCCTGGGTATAGTACATCAATTTAATAGAACCTCTTACTGCTGAAACCTATGGTGTCAGACATTTGACGTGCTTGCCAAAATTGATTCAGTATTTTTTCACTTTATATATCTCCAAAGTTAGCCTTTTTAAATCAAAGTAATTTTATCCTAAAGTAAGATAGATTATACCGATCACCCTATCTCAGAAAGTGGCAGAAACCCGAAACCATCGAACTGTGGGGGTGTAGGTGTAGGAAAATCGAGTATCACTTACGGAGGTTGTTACTATTAAATAGCGAAAGAGTCAAATTAGCTCCAGGAGTTCCCAAATTAAATTAACTAAGACGTTAAAAATACATACCAAGATTGGATGGATCTAGTCTTAGTTGACATACTTTGAAGTTAACTATTCTTTAGACAACTCAATGTTGGGAATCCCCAGGGTCCAGCTGTGCCAATTAGGATCAGCCAGGGCTGAAGGTCCTAACGACTAAAATACTTTAGTAATGTGATGTAGATGAGGGGACACAATGTCATACAGAATGATGTCTTTTCTATGAAGCAGTTCTATAACTGCTTTAGGTTTAGTTTTTTGTTTGTTTGGAGCTTTTACATCCTGGCACCCCGTCCTGATATGACCTTAGATGTTGCTAGGACGTAAAACAACAACAAACAAACAAACATCCTGGCAAAATCGGTGGTCATATCAGGATGGGCACCGGCTTGTGACAGTGTGACACATGGTGACTTTATCGTGATACTCCACTGGGAGACCAGGCTGCCAGCACCATGACTCAATTTCCCACTCAGTCATATTATCCTGATACTGAGCTAACCAGTAATCCTAGTAATGCCAAGCACCAGGCTAGGTAGTGACAAGTATCAATTTCATAAGTCATCGATTTGACTCGACTGAGAATTGAACTCTTGGCCTTCCACACGGGAAGTCTGGGCTGTACTCATTCGGCTACCGTGTCCCGTCAAATTGCTTTAGGCGTTCAGCTCATTTAGATGAGTTATAAACGAGCAGTCTGGTACAATGGAAAAGCACCGAAGGTCTATACCAGAAAGCTTCCATTGGATACTGGTGAAATTGAAACGCAGGCTTCCCCCTATTCCTATTGGCGAATCGAGTTTTCACTGCCTTCCATGACGTCACAGAAAAAAGATGTTTCATCTCGATCCAGTCAGCATAAAAGATTAATCCTCCCAGTATCATTAGAACGGAAATCTACTTTCGATAAATATGTTTATTCTGTTGAAAAGGTTCTTTTATCAGCGCTGAAGCACTGGACTTCCGGTTGTTGTTCAAGTTTGGATTATTTACACACATACATTGTAAATAAAGTGTACAGTAAAAACCTCTCTAAAGGCCCTGTCACATTACGACGCATCTCGCAAGTGCATGGCCAACGTGTAAAATCACTTTTTTACATCGAGATGTGTCAAATGTTTCGGCGCGGGGGGCAAAGTTGGATGTATACATATCGTATACATAGCGCATGGCCAACGTATGACCAACGTATGGCTAACGTGCCTCCCGGCGAAAAACACTCGAATTATGGTCACGGTGCATTCGCAAAACGCCGATGAAGTTATATACATTATTCGATCGCCAGAACTATGCCTCATACATTACATAAGTCAAGACACAGTGGAAAAACGCAAAAAGTACGCTAGACGTATATGTTATACGTACGTTAGACATATACATTATCCATTCGTTGTCAGTATGTGGACTGTATGTTTCCACTGCCTTTAACGTAGGTCAACATAGTGCAACGTAGTGAACAACATAATCTAACGTACGTCTAACGTACATTGATGTATGCCAATGTATACATAACATACAGCCAACATAACACCCATGCATTGTAGTAGGTCAAAAGTTTTGTGCATGCACAAAACTTTCACGACCCCCTAACAAGCATTGACATACATCGATGTACATCAACGTACCTCAATGTATGCATAATGAATGCGTAACGCATTTCGACGTATCCCGATGTAGCGGCCAAAAATCACATACGTTGGTGTACGTTTGCGCGATGCGTCGTAATGTGACAGCCCATAGCCAACCACCTCCACAAATCGATTACTCCTCTATATCGATCGCTTCATTTGGGTCCCAAGCGATCGCCCATACAATACCATTGAATGATAAAACAAAAACACCTCCATAAACCGACCACTTATATATATAAATATATATATGTGTATATATATAATTTATATACAACTCGGTTAAAATCTAGGTAAGTGTTTTGTTTTTGAAAATGTAATGCTTTTATCGGACTATACAACTTTAAGATTGATAGGATCTGAATATTTCATTTTAATATATAACACATGCTAATGATAGAAATAAATGTCAAAACCACGGATATTTAATCTTTCAGCTCCTCCTACCTCCTCCTATCCCGTTCTTACTTAGAACGCCGGTATTCTCTATATCGCCGTGACGTCACAGCCCTGGCAACTACTCGCGAAGGGTAAAACAACGCAGTAATTTGTGCTGCAGCAACATAAATTAAAAAGCTTTCATTTGGTCGATTAAAAATATCTTAATGCGCGATTGAAGAGAAAGATTTTGGAGTATTTAATTTAACCTAAGATCAATCTTCTCTGAAAGGATTAAAAACAGAGATAATATTGAAAGTTGGGATATTCTGAGTGTCAAGGCCCAGTCAGATCTAATGCTGCAGTCACATTACGACGCTTCTCTCGAACGCGCGTCGACGTGTCACTTTTTGGCGAGACGTCGGGAAGCGTTACGCGCGTGTTACTCACGCATCGGTACACATCGGTACATGTTCATGGAGGTCGACGGTCGGCAATGAACGCCGGTGCGCGTCGTGGGGCGTCAACAGTTTTTTGCAAGCACAAAACTTTCGACGACCGACAACGCGCGGGTTCCAATACTATAGCGACGTCAGAAGCACGTCGACTTTGCTGGAATAACGTTATGCAAACGCTAGGCAGACGCCGCGCGTGCGGTAGGGTCATTCGCACACATTGCGCCAAACTGGGGCATTGTTGTTTTATGCCTTAGCAACATCTAAGGTCATATGAAGATGTCACGCCAAACTTAAAAGTTTTTTTTCCCGCTAAACGTCAACACATGTTGGCCGCGTGCTACTAACACGCTGAACTGACGCCAAACTTTTTACGGCGTACGGCGACGTTCGGTTCTCGTCCGGTGGTGACCGGTGGTCTCCGGTGGTGTCCGGTACAAGTTTTGAACATGCACAAAACTTCTACCGGACACCGCCAGACTGACGTGTCCGGTTGGTGTCCAGTTGGTGTCCGGTTTGTCCGGTTCATGTCCGGTACCCATCCGTACATGTCCGGTACCCATCCGTTGGTGTCCGGTTGGTGTCCGGTTTGGTCTAGTTCATGTTCGGTACCCATCCGTTAGGTGTCCGGTTTGCTTCCGGAATTGTTCGGTGGCGAGATATGGTGGGCGTGTAGGTGTGTGGTGGGGGTTTAGGGATGTGGTGGGGGTGTAGGTGTGTGGTGGGGGGTTTAGGGATGTGGTGGAGGTTTAGGAATGTGGTGGGGGGTGTAGGTGTGTGGTGGGGGTTTAGGGATGTGGTGGGTGGGTAGGTGTGTGTGGTGGGGGTTTTATGTTGTGGGGGTTTTGGGATGTGGTGGGGGTGTAGGTGTGTGGTGGGGGTTTAGGGATGTGGTGGGGGTGTAGGTGTCTGGTGGGGGTTTAGGGGTGTGGTGGGGGTTTAGGATGTGGTGGAGGTTTAGGAATGTGGTGGGGGGTGTAGGTGTGTGGTGGGGGTTTAGGGATGTGGTGGGGGTGTAGGTGTGTGGTGGGGGTTTTGGGATGTGGTGGGGGTTTTGGGATGTGGTGGGGGTGTAGGTGTGTGGTGGGGGTTTTGGGATGTGGTGGGGGTGTAGGTGTCTGGTGGGGGTTTAGGGGTGTGGTGGGGTGTACGTGTGTGGTGGGGTTTAGGGGTGTGGTGGGGTGTAGAAATTTGCTTTTAAAGCACCAAAAGGCACAAATTACTGTGATAGTTAGGGTAGTTTTAGTGTTTTCTCTATGACGGTGCATTGGTTTTACCATTCGCGAGTTGTGAGCGCAAAAAGTGCCCGGATGTCCGACATCGAGAATAGGAAAGCAATGAAATAGTCGTTACACCGAGTACTTTAGTTGGTAAGTGTTGACGGTGAGTAGGAGGGTAGAGCGGGGGGGGGGGGGTGTCCGGGGGAAGCGTCTGCAATCCGGAACTAACTCGCTGGCAGCCCGGGCGAACCGAACAGTGTGATACTGGTGGTGGCATCAGACACAATAAATAGCAACGCATTCTAGTGCATTAATTATAGTCTGATTTTTTCATCATCAAGCCATCTACCTCCTGTTGTGAACCCCATCTCGATAGCTCCCCAACCTTCTAAGAAGCATCAGTAGTAATTACATGTATTAGGGTTTTCCGCCATGCGGATGATTTGGTGACCGTTGCTATATTTGCACCCACCATCCAATATCCGTAACCTTCTTGCGAAATAAACATCTTTCGCTCAACTTGCCTTTTAGTTCGTGTTAACGCTAAATTTTTTTTACCTATTTCTAGCGACTTAATATGGGCCTTCCCATATAAACACAGCATGCATATGATATTATGCCAATAAAGAACAGCAACCTGTCTAATTTTTGGCTTTGATAACTTAATAAGCTGAGTCGCTGTAGTCACAAACTTAATTAGTTTTTGTTCTGTTATCGACACTGGTAAGGACTGTGTATCCAGAATAACCCCCTAAACATTTGAGTTGTTTTGTTGTTTTAAACCACTGACTTTTGTTGATGTACATAAAACCCCAATTTTTAGTGAGTATCTGCACATAAATCCAACATGCAATTCACACAACCAATTTGTGTTGATGCTATAAATAAAAGAATCATCTATGTATGGAAACATTATATGACCCTTCCTCGCCATTACCGAGAAAACAGGTATAAGCAATTTATAAATAAAACTGGCGCACACGCTAAGCCAATCGGCATACAGGTAAACTCATAGAGTTGTTATCCCAAATAAATCGCAGAAATTTTCGGGTATTTTCCATTCTGGGAACGTATAATATGCATCCTGTAAATCAACACTAGCCATCCACGCATCTGGTGTAATCAGATACTCGTGCCGTAATTCCCCCCCCCCCCCCTAAGAGAACATTTTAAAATGTCGAATATTCCCCCCTTTTATTAAAGGATTGTTAATCCAGGATCATTCGAACATCACCATTAGCTTCGGTCTCGAGAAAAGTTTGAAAATAAACTGTCCTGAACAGTGGTGTCACTATTTGTATAATCCGTTCTCAAAGAATTTATGTACCTGTTTAGTTAGTGCGTCTCGTTCAACTGGTTGAATTTATATGGAAAAGGTATATACTTTGTACAGGAATTTGTGTAAAGGGAATTTGAACACCCCTAACTCATTTCTATAATTCTTGGTCACTAAGTAATTTTTGTGCAACTACAGAAATGATGATTACTAATATTACCAGCCACAAAGTTTGCTTACCAGTTTGGTGTTATTAGAGGCTGCGGGACTTGTAAAGTTTGTGTTTGGACCTCTACTTGGACCCGCCCCTGGGAAAGGCTCGACGAGTTGAACCCTCGCCTATTGGCCGAGCGGTGATGTCGTCCAGCCTGGGCGAGCGCCCCGGCCCCGCAACCCTTGAACCGAAGTTTGAACTCGGTCTGGTTCCTCTGGTGAACCGTCGTGGACGAAAATCCCCCTCGTGACTTTATGAAACGGAGGAACTTCCTGTTTCTTCTTGCATCCATGTTTTTGCCACTCTTGGCTGCAGTCTCTACCTCTTTATAGAGGTATTGTATTGAACCGCCAAACATCTTGTATTATCAAAAGGTTTCCTCTTTAATCGGCTCTGGAGCAAGATAGAGCGTAAACTTCCTTCCCCTCATATCGGTAACCATCTTCAGAGCGAGCCACTTCCCTTTGCCAGCAATCCTAGTGCAAACTGACTTGAAACATTTTCCATATCTCCGAAAACGACAGGAAATTACCTCCTCCGCTAGCATGCGAATGCCTTTGTCCATTGTCTAGCCAAAGAACGAGAAATTCTTTTCACTCTGCATCCTATTAGCCACAGGTACAATACTGTTAAGGGTACAACCACTGCCTTATGCACTGTGTCAACACATCCTCAAACTTCTTACGTCATAGCCGTCAATTGACATCCCGATCCATTTCTTTAATGGATGAGTTGGAAACACCACCCTTTATGCCTGTTAACTCTCTCCAACTTGGAGAAACCTCCGCCGGTTTTTGAACGTGCGAAAATGACCATTCATCACGTCTCGCGCATAAGGCAAGTGGTTTTAAAACCCGCTTAGCCTTGGCTTCTCCACCTTTCTAGCCACTTAAGGCCAAAGTCCGCATAGACCCATTTCATATACGGTGTCTAGTTCTGATTCCGAGAATAGACTTCAGTGACGACTCAGAAGAAGAATATTGTCCCTGCCTCTTTCCCTCTTCTTCTTTTGACTTAGTCTTCCGCTTTTTGCGCAAACCAGACTCGCCCGCTCATGGTGAATTCATCACCCGAAGAAAATCACCTGTTCTTCTTCTTCCTCCTTTAGGAGAAGGAGGAGGAGGAGCCTAAGCTCCACCGCCGAGTCTGTGTCCAAGAAATCCTCAAAAAGAATCCTCTGGACACTCGGCCTACGCCGCTTCCCGAGAACACAGGCATTTGGCAGTCAAGATGTGGCCTTTCCAATCTTGCCAAAGCGAGCTCCCAATCTGGAGGCGCAGGCACATCAGCATCTGCGTCCTCGTCCGGGTCGGAAGAGGAAATGCGCCCGGGGCTGTGTCCACGGCCCTGCCACAACACAGGTGAGGAGTCCGTACTCCACGTCCACCACCACTTTCGGAACACGCCCCCTCGGCTGCTGCTGCAACCGCGCTTTTACTCCGCTTCGTGGCCATCGGAACTGAAACAAACAATTTTTGGTCAGGTCCGGTATATATATAATGGTCACAATAATGGTTGTTTCCAAACTCATTTGGACTTCTATTGGTGTTAAAGAACGTGTATTATAAACGTTTATAACACAGGCGTAATAAGCTAAATTTGTGCGTGGGTTTGTGGTCAAGCCCAAACCTACGCGGGGTCGGGACCAGTGAATCCGGCCCGCCCATGCCTCTGTTCCGACACCTCTCCACCTGTGACTTACTACGTCAACAAGTTGGAGAACAGCTCCGAAACTTCGTAGAAACGCCTGAAAAAGTTTTGTCTAGGGGAGTCTATAAAAGAAACCCAGAGCACTCCAACATTACTTCTCTATGAGAGTAATAGAGAATTCCACATGAGATAGGCGAAACCCACATCTTACCCAATAGTCACAACGGTGACCCGGGTGTTGACATAACCGCTAATGACCGGTTTGGTTCCTCTTCGAGAAACCCACTCGAGTGTTCTATCCTTGGATGTATTATTAACCAAATAACTCGTCCAAAATGGACCAACGAAAGTCTAAACTTTCCATATGATGCCTCTAATGCATCATAAATAAGCTAACCACAGTTTTTTATTATACGTACTTACTGCGTATTTGCTTGTATGTAGACAAATTTTGCCGAGCAAACCCAACGACACGTTATCCATCGTCGATTAGTATATGCTAATTGCTGGTACCCGGACGGCTACCTCTCTCACCAAGCCTGAGGCTAGCCTGAGGCTGTTTACAGAGGTAAAATATATATATATATATATATATATATTTAATCTACAACTCGTTTAAAATCTAGGTAAGTGTTTTGTTTTTGAAAATGTAATGCTTTTATATCGACTATACAACTTTAAGATTGATAGGATCTGAAAATTTCATTTTAATAATATAACACATGCTAAAGATAGAAATAAATGTCAAAACCCAGGATATTTAATCTTCAGCTCCTCCTACCTCCTCAATCCCGTTCTTACGTTAAACGCCGGTATTTCACTATATCGCGTGGACGGTCACAGCCCTGCAACTACTCCGAAGGTAAAACAGACGCAGTAATTTGTGCTGCAGGAACATAAATTAAAGAAGCTTTCATTTGGTCGGATTAAAAATATCTTAATGCGCGATTGAAGAGAAAGATTTGGAGTATTAATTTAACCTAAGATCAATCTTCTAGCTTGAAAGGATAAAAAACAGAGATAAAATTGAAAGTTGGGATATTCTGAGTGTCAAGGCCCCAGTCGATCTAAAGCTGCAGTCACACTACGACGCTTCTCTCGAACGCAAGCGTCGACGTGTCACTTTTTGTGAGACGTCAGGAAGCGTTACGCGCGTTTTACTCACGCATACGTACACATCGGTACATGTTCATGAGGTCGAGACCGCAATGAACGCTGGCCACGCGTCGAGGGGCGTCAACAGTTTTTGCAAGCACATAAACTTTCGACGACCGACAACGCGCGGTTCCAATACTATCGCGACGTCAGAAGCACGTCGACTTCGCTGGAAATAACATTAATAGACAAAACGCTAGCAACGCAGCGCGTGCGGTAGTGGTCATCGCACAGATTGCGCCAAACTGGTGGCATTGTTGTTTTATGCCTTAGCGCAACATCTAAGGTCAGATGAAGATGTCCCACGCCAAACTTAAAAGTTTTTTTTCCCGCACTACGTCAAACACATGTTGGCACGCTGCTACTAACAACGCTGAACTGACGCAAACTTTTTACGGCGAACGGCGACTTTCGGTTCTCTTCCTGTGGTGACCGGTGGTCTCACGGTTGGTGTCCGGACAAGTTTTGAACATGCACAAAAACTTCTACGACACCGCCAGACTGACGTGTCCGTTGGTGTCCGTTGGTGTCCGTTGTCGGTTCATGTCCGGTACCCATCCGTACATATCCTGTACCCATCCGTTGTGTCCGTTGGTGTCCCGTTTGTCTAGTTCATGTTCGTACCCATCCGTTAGTGTCCCGGTTTTCTTCCGGAAATTTGTTCGGTTGGCGAGATATGGAGGGCGTGTAGGTTGTGGTGTGGTGGGGTTTAGGATTGTGGTGGGGGTTAGGTGTGTGGTGGGGGGTTTAGGGATGTGGGTGGAGGTTTTTAGTAATGTGGTGGGGTGTAGGTGTGTGGTGGGTTTAGGAGATGTGGTGAGGGGTGTAGGTGTGTGGTGGGGGTTTTGGGATGTGGTGGGGGGTTTTTTGGGATTGGTGGGGGTGTAGGTGTGTGTGGGGGTTTAGGGATGTGGTGGGGGTGAGGGTCCTGGTGGGGGTTTTAGGGGTGGTGGGGTTTAGGGATGTGGTGGAGGTTTAGGAATGTGGTGGGGGTGTAGGTGTGGGGTGGTGGTTTATGGATGTGGTGGGGGTGTAGGTGTGTGGTGGGGGGTTTTGGGATGTGGGGGTTTTAGGGATGTGGGTTGGGGTTAGGTGTGTGGTGGGGGTTTGGGATGTGGTGGGGGTGTAGGTGTCTGGTGGGGGTTTAGGGGTGTTGTGGGGTGTACGTGTGTGGTGGGGGTTTAGGGTGGTGGTGGGGGTTTAGAAATTTGCATTTTAAAAGCACCCAAAGGTCACAAATCACTGTGATAGTGTAAGTAGGGTAGTTTTAGTGTTTTCTCTAAGACGGTGCATGGTTTTAACCATGCGCGAGTTGTGAGCGCAAAAATGCCCGATTGTCCGACATCGAGGAATAGGAAAGCAATGAAATAAGTCGTAACAAAACCGATTAACTTTAGTTGGTAAGTGTTGACGGTGAGTAGGATGTAGAGGGGGGGGGGGGGTGTCCGGGGGAAGCGTCTGCAATCCGGTGCTAGTAAATCGCAAACCCCTGGAAATTTGCACACCCCGGGGTATTGCGATTTACTAGGAAATCACAAACCCCTCCCCTGGAAAATCGCAACCTCCCCCTGTCTTTTGTAGCATATTCATACGGAAGAAGTCAAATATCTCTCAAATTTACACCATCTAGAAACTAATCGCTGTAGACATAGAGAAAACATCTTTACCATAAAGACTATATTAAATTGAATAAGGTTAGGGTTCTTGATTTCTATTAATTTAGAATAAAACTAACGTTTTGTACTGCGCGTACCGTCAAACTCAAGGCATTGTCAATGGTCGTGAGGCATCTTCATAACATAAAATACAGAAGAAGTCAAATATCTCTCAATTAACACCATCTAGAACCACATCAGTTTGTTAGCACATTATAGAAAAGATCTTAACAAAAACAATATATTAAATTTATAACGTTAGTGACAATGGCTGTACGCGATATTGACGCATGAGAGCAGAAGCGATGTGTCCCCGCAAACAGCTCTCCCTCGAATCCGCAACAGCCTTTTCAACTGCTATTGTCACACACAAGAAGGGATAGGGACCAGATCAAATTTTTGCCAAAGATACTAAACTACAACATTAAGAAAAGGCCACACACAACTTCTTTTAAACACTTTGAACTAACAAATATCCAATTCCACAGAACTGGTCAGTCACTTTGCACATACATAGGCTGCTAAATTTCATAACTTTTTTCAAATAAAGGAAATGAGATCAAGTATCAGCAACATGTGCAAATACCGCGATCGTCGCGAAGCAGTTTCGGCAATGATGATAACCTGCATGGTAGCTCCTTTGCAACTACTGTATCATTTATCCTACAGACACTGACGTGAATACAGCTAGAACAATGTCCGAAGCACCCAGTGCTGTAAAGCAGCCAGCAACTGCTTTTGAGACATGATGTATCTTCGTGTACATACGCTCTGCAAACATTACCCTGATGGGTTTAGCAAGCAACAAAAAAGTACCACCCGCTAGAAGCAAACATTATTTGATTGATGAATGGCCTGCTACATACAAGGATGCATCATTACCAGAGGGCACCCAGAATGTGAGACAGTAATTGATAATTTTTAAACAGCAACAGAGCATAATAAGCTTCCTTGTCATGCTGTTGATGGTGTTCATGACATTTTGGCGGTCCGGCCAGATAAAAACTATGAAACTGTGATACAGAGCGCTTCTACTGGGCTTGGCATAGTTAGTGATGTGAGAGACTATATAAAGCCTGTGACGTTTGTCAACGTGAGAATAATGACGTTTGAAAGAGTCTTCTTCTACATACATAACATCCCTGTTACTCCCATCTTTCTGGCACACGCACCATTGGCATAGACCTTGTAGGGCGTGAATGCTCAGTCAGAAGGGAAACAAGTTATTACTAAACTGTTTTTTCAGACTACTACAGTAGTGGCCTGAAGCCATCCCATTCCTGACAAGAACTGCAGCTACTGTGGCTGCTGAACTCTATGAACTGTTTCACCAATGGAAGTGCTATGGGATCCCTCAATTCAAATCAATGACCAAGGCAGAGAGTTATGTTTGGGCTGTAAATTATGAACTCTGTAAAAAGCTTAACACAATAAGAAATAGCCACAGCATACCACCCACAAACAAACGGACTTGATGAACGATTCAACCAAACACTGCAGCAGAGTCTACGAAAATGTATCGCCGATACCAAGGATACTGGGACACCCACATTGTCTTTCCATACTTATGGCCTACAGATCATCAGTTCAGCATCAACAAGGTTATTCCACCAAACTTTATTGCTTTCCAAACAACACCCACCCTCCCTGTAATATTGGTAACATGTCCCTTCACCAGCAACTGCAAAAGTAATGACAACAGATGAACTGCAAAATGTTGTTTGAAAGCTTGCTTGAAGTCACGAAAGGTATAGAGAGGCAGTCATATACGAGCCAACATAAAAAAGGCTCAAGAGCGACAGAAGAAAGACTTTGTTACCGTCAACAATGTACCTCAATTTTCACACCAGGTACCCAAATTCTTCTGAAGAACTTGAACGTAAACAACGCCCAGGAGACAAGCTGACAGCCAGATGGGATGGTCCTTATTTGATATCTGAGGAATTGTTGGTAAAGGTGTATTCAAACCTTAAGGACACTGATGGCAAACAACTTAAGCAATCATACAACAGCAGCAGATTCCAAGCTGTAACTATAGTGAGGCTATCCCGACACCAATTGATGTATCAGAACTGTCGCAGCAATCAAAGCAAAGGTCCCACACCTCTGTTGGTCAAGAGTCTTCACCTCAACCGAAAAAACCGAGAAGTGTATATAAGATGGGTCAAACTAAAGGATCGCCACATTGATGCAGCAAAAATTTGCTAAAAAAACAGTTTCCCTCCATATTGGAGTCTGAATTCCCCACTCACCACAATGTCCAACCAGTAATGAAGAAGCCAAGCCACCACATGGCAAATACTCATTCTAAATCAAGACAACACTGGGTTTTATCCGCTAAAATAAACAATCCATCACATATATTGACTTCCCTATTTGCTGCGGTAATATGTGATGATATTGTGGTTCAACTCAAAAAATCTATGGTGAGAGTGTTCAGCGGTAACTGTACCATAAATTCAGCAACAGAAAGGTGCAACAGAACTGTGGGACTGTTTTGTATTGCTTTTGCTATTGCTATTGCCCACGGTACAAGATGTACAAACCCCCTATATTTCAAACAAAAGGAGATGAGACAACACCTACATGACTGTTTCAGTGCTGAAGAACTACTGCCGTTCCCATAAGGTGTCGGAGAATCTGATGAAGAAAAACGTGTCCAACCGTATGTTATCAATAAAACTAATTGTGTGGTAATTGACATGACACTGGTTAAATTTGATTTGAATAGGCAAAATAATGTGCCTATGTTCTCTCTTCATATTCTCTTTTTACATGGCATTGTTATCAGTACTTACTTATTGAGTATGAGGAAGTTGGTCAATAAATAATTTCAAATCGGACGTTATATTTTTGGTTGCATGTTGTGTATTGGACTAGAACTTTTAGCTGGACTAAAAACAAAAATCAGATAAAAAGATGTAACGAAGCATGCAGCCAGAACAGGGGTGCTTGAGCTAGGAAAAAGAATGCTAATAACCAGCACGTAATTAACTCAGAATACTCCACAGACCACATGTACACATCTGATTCCCACCAAAAGCATTTATTTCCAATATTCCTAATTATTTATGCTGGTTGAAAACAAGAATTTCATAATTAGCTTGGGTAAATTGTCATTGAGTGTAAGTCGTTTTATGCAGTCTGCATTGCCAGATTTTATAATAAGTCTAGATTAGGCTTAGAACTCTCAAAGCTAGACATTTCAGAAAGGGGGGGGGGGGGGGGGGGGGGCGGGGGGGGGGGGGGGGGGGGGGGGGGGGGGGGGGGGGGGTTATTTGTGTACAAGAAGTTTGAAGCCTAAATGCCAAGATAACTATTGATGGATACATTGTTCTCATTTACCCTTCAATTTAAATTATGTATATGGGTAGAGAATGAGGCAGAATATAGTCCAAGGCTTTGAACAATATTAGAAAACCATACGATTAGCAACCTATAAAATGTCAAAAATGACTGAAAGTTTATGTAGGGAATTGGATTGTTTTATTTGCTCATATGCTTTAATCGTGGATAGTTTTGTGTAAATTAAATAAATACATGAGGGGATCTGGTTACTGGTCAAATTGTTCATTTTATCATTTAAAATAAATAGAAATACAGGATGTTTTGCATTGTGCATATAGTCTAGCAATGTGGTGCAAATTGGCCTTCGGGCGTGCCGCTTTGGCCGTAGGCCATTATTGTGCAGCTGTGGTGTCCATGAAGTGAAAGGAGTAGGACCTGGCTATTGCCTTATTGAACGTGATAAGGGAAAACAATTCAATTAAAGGTTTTTAAAGTCTTTTATCAGAATATATTTTGTTGTGCGCAGCCCTTAAAATGACGCCCCCCCTGGAAATACAACCCCCCCCCCCCCTGCTTAAAGTAAACAAATCACCACCGCCGCTCGACGTCCGATATCCATACTGTCGAACGTCAAACTAAACATCGCCCGCCGCCGCATCGGACAGGCAAATATATTAAGCCAAATCTATTCCAATGCTATCATATTTAACAGAATTACATACGCAATAAGTGAAATTTTATTTAAAATTAACCCTAAAATCCGAAGCGAGATGAAGCTGCCGCTCGCAAGAACGGCGTCGATTTTAATATTTTCAAATCGACCGAATGTAAAGTAAACAAAATCGCTGCCGCCGCCCAAATGGGGGGTTTGCGATCTCCAGGGGGATATGTGAATTTCCTACGGTGTAACAGGAAAACGCACACCTGTAAATCGCAAACCCCCAACTTATATGGCATGGGGGGTTTGCGATCTCCAGGGGGATATGCGATGTCCTAGGAAATCGCAAACCCCCCATCCCATAATTGCATGGGGGTTTGCAATTTCCTAGGAAATCACAAGTGGGGGTTTGCGATTTACAAGGGTTTGCGATTTCCTGCACACCGAACTACCGCTGGACAGCCCGGGCGAACCGAACAGTGTGATACTGGTGGTGGCATCAGACACATTAGATCCAGCGACGTTGATACTATGATAGACGTGTCGAGGGACGCTCACTGTACAAGTACACATCTGGTTGGGGTGCACCTGCAGTGGCGTACGTGTGCGCACGCAGGCCGCTCGGCACCATGGTAACGCTTTCCGAGGGCAAGGTCTCGCCGCGCAGTATTTCCCTAATAATGTACGACGCCAGTGCCCCTTGCGACAAGGCCACGTTTATTAACCCCTCCCGTCCCCCAACTCCCTGCCCCTCCCTCCTTGCCCCTCCCTCCTGGCCCCTCCCTGCCTCTCCCTCCCTCATCATCCCCAGCCCCAATGCATATATGTGCTATATATTAAGGTTGCATAATCAGAAAGTTGCATAATCCGATGAGTTCCCACCATATTAACAATATTTTTAAAGATAAAAACGATAGGTTGTTCGTTATAATCTACCTTACTTTAGTTTGAAATAACTTTTATTTTAAGGGGTTAACTTTGGGATATTTGAAGGGAAAACATGCAAAATTAATGTAGTTTAGTTTATTTGAATTCGAACACAGCAGTGTAGCACAGGAGCACCAAACTGTATTACATATTAAAGGAGTGCAGCAATATCTATTTGGTTATGTAAGATCAATCTTTGGTTTCCAAAATTTGACGCATTCATCGGATTATGTAGTTTTAAGCAATTATTGCCTGACATGGGGTTTGAAGTCTTGGGACCTTTGGAATGCATACTGACGGATACTGAGGTTTTCAGTTTGTGGGGTTTTATATCCTAATTTTAAGGTCATATCAGGACCCCCAGAGGTTTTACATCTAGGAAGGACATATATTAAAGAATTATAACGTTCAAACTATAGCGATAATAGGGTGATAAAGTGTTTATTAAATGACGATGCCAGTTTACTCAGCTCTTTTTTCAAACCTCGGCCATTCCCCACAGCATACGCTGTTGATGGCAATGTATTTGACATAAACAACAAGCCAAAGTAAAATATCAAAAAGTGATATCAAACCAACTAATTCAATACCAGTCTCCAACGCTATTTAGATATTGAATGAATGCATATTAATTCCTAAACAGCGGTGATATAACTCATTCCCATTCTGTCATTCTCTATGATGATAACTAGGAACTTCCGGTATCCAGCGAACTATTCAGCCCGATAAAAGTGATATCGGCCTGGGACTAGTCTGATATCACTTTATCAGACTGGCCAGATGTTCTACATGATATCGGTCATACATAGTTCTGCTTCTACCGGACGCGGTGGCCAAATCGATAGAGTACAGGCCTACCGTGCGGAAGGTCGGGAGTTCAATTCCTGGTTGAATCAAACCAATGACTTACAAACCTGATACTTGTCGCTTCCTAGCCAGGCACTCAGCATTAATAGGATAGGGCAAGGACTGGTTGGTTCGGTGTCAGGATAATGTGACTGAGCAGGATATCAGGTCATGGTGCTGGCATGCTGGTCTCCCAGTTGGGCAGCACTATAAAGTCGCCATGAATGCACAGTCACAAACCGGTCAATCAATCGATAGTTCCGTCCTCTAGTCGAGGGTTGGATGCAATGGTTCTCCACTTGTCCCGATGGTGTGCTGTTCTGATAGACTGTGAATAATTCAAGCCTGTCCACTGTGAAATATTTGTAAACCATGATGTTCTTGGCCTCTGCTGCCATTCACCTTTCCTTCCAACAATGTACGGTATATTGAACTCTGACGAATGATGTGGCCAAAATAATAAGTTTCTTTGTCTGTATAGTGGCAAACAAGCTTTTCTTATTTTAAATTTTTCTAAGAACTTCTTTGTTGGTGATCTTCTTTGTCCATGTTATTTTCATCATCCTTCGATAAGTCCACATCTCAAATGCTGCTAAACATCTGTACATTTTCTTAGAGATTGTCCATGTCTCAGATTGTCCATGCCACAAACCGGTACCCATCCTGATATGACCTTAGATGTTGCCAGGAAGTCAAACTCCAACAACCAACCATTTCTGCTTCTACTAGATCAGGATTGCTAAAATTTGAACCTGAAAAGCAATACAAAGCGCACTGTTTCCCAATGTGGGGGTTGAATCTTACTTCTTAGACCTATGGAATGCGCAATGGAATCCTCAACTTTTCCTCGCTCAATTAATGCTCATAGTCTCCTCGGGTCTCAAGCGCCAGATCGGGCAATAACGGATTAGTGACGTTTGTTTTTATTTTGCAAAGATGTACAGCTAAATCTTTCACAGGATGACAGATAAATGTACACACTCCCTAAGAAAGCCCCCTCCCCCCACTTCATAGAGATGAGAATGTGTTGTACAGTCAAGATAAGAGACATAAATGGAAGGTCTTTGTTAATGTGCACTCCAAGGTAACACAGTCTTTGTTTGAACCTCACTATTCTCATAAAATGGCTTCAATTCGATACTTACTTTTTTTCACAGACAACAACAGAAACGCGTATTTTTAAACTCAGTATTGTCGAATAGCGTTTTGGTGTGAGTAGGTGAGAGCAAAAATCGTTAAGAGCTTGCAAAATTCCCACCGAAAATTGGCACGTCTTCTACTGCACCAGCATTGTCAGCTTTGTTCAAGTTCCTTTTCCAGCAGACGACTTTTTAATGTTATGTGCGAAAGAATGGACAAGTTCCAACCAACAGAATTCTTTCTCTCATATATATATATATACATATATATATACACATATACATACACATACATATACACATACAATTATTATGTACATATACATATGTGCTATATATACACATACATGCATTTGATTTATATTTCCTCGGGAGAGGTTCCACTTCACGCTCTGAAGATACTCAGGAGCGGCCAGCATAATGGTTGGTGTCCAGAAGAGTTGGCGCATTTTCTACCATTGAACACCTCACGTTAAATGTCGTCTGCTGTCAGTAATGAGTCAATACATGTCACGTTTTTAACAAGTAACAACTTTCGGTGAACATAAAACTCCACTCCCAAGGCTACACACACACACACACACAGGCACACACACATACACACACCCACACCCACACGCACACATACACCCACACATACATACACACATACACCCACCCACACATACACACATACACCCACACCCACACCCCACACACATACACACACCCACACACACATACATACAGCCACACCCACACCCACACACAGATACGCACGCACACTCGCACACCCTCACACACACACTTAGAGACTCATCCACACTCTCACACACACTCACGCACACACACTCACTCACACGCACACACACATTCACTCACACACACTCAGTCACAATGTCCCATATTCACACATAGACACCCCAACACTCAAACTCACACGATTACACCCACTCACTTGCACACACTCTCACTCACTTACACACACTCACACCCACATCCACACACACATGCACACACCCACACACATACACCCACCCACACACATACACCCACCCACACACATACACCCCCACACACATACACCCCCCCACCCGCCCACCCACCCACCCACCCACCCAGACATCGGCACGTACCACCAACAAATACCGCCCCACAACCGTGCGAAATGCGTATATAATTGAAGAAGGGGGGGGGGGGGGTACAGGACAACACTCGTATTACTGGATACAAACGGAGGCAATGGAACCATTTCCAGTAAATTACAAATGGGGCTGGCAGTCTGTTGCGGCATGTCGGCATATACTCGTATTTACATGGTGGGATTTTCGTTTTTGCCGAAAAAAGAACGGTTGTTTATTGATACTACATTCCATCGCGCCGACCTTTCTATTCGCCAAGTTCCCATCGTACTAACGATTAACCGACTGACTTTGTGCAATGGGAGAGTTGCATAATAGATAAGAGAGATATGTGTGTTGCGGTTGCTTATATATATATATATAATTACCTAGCCCCGGTTTACGACCTGGCATTTTCCACGGAGACAGTTTGTGGACCCCAACGATCGCGTTATCAATATCAGGAGGTTTCACTGAGCATACAGCCATACACACAAGCACAAATACACTTACACACATGTATGATATATATAATATATACTATATACTATATATAGTCATACATATCATACTATTACTAGCGATGATCATGCTAAGATATATTTTCCCACTCATTTCTACATTTAATTATTTATACATTTATTAATATATATGCTACATATGCTACATATGCTACATATGCTACATATGCTACATATGCTACATATGCTACATATGATATATATGATATGTATGACGATATATATATATATATATATATGATTTATATATCATACCAGTGATTGATCATGCTACAATACAAATGAATTGAGTTATTCTCAGCTCATTTATACATTATAATGACAGTAATAATATTGTTTTAATGCAGCTCTTGGCGATTAGTGAAAATGCGCTGCGAATTGTTAATAACTTGTTCACATATTTAAAAATAAGCCAACTCAAGGGTTGGCGCTGCGCTTTGGCAAGAGAAGGAGGCAGATACACGGAACAGTTTACATTGCACCCCACCAATCCTCCACACAGAACTGCTGGCACCCAGCGTGAAAAAAACAACCAGCGTGAAAAAAACAACCCACGCCTAAATGCACTGAACCTAGGGATTACATTTGTTTTTTTTTAAAGCAAATATTTATTTTCATGGTTTCCCAAAGCATTTCTCCTACTTCTCGCTCCAATTCTTCACTGTTCCCTCCCCGACCCATGTCAGGAGATGGGATCAAGCCATGTTCCTGTAAATGTGTTACAGCTGCAAGACGGGTATCACCAGAAGTGTAGGAGAAGGGCACATTTATTCAAATGATAGAAACTTGGAAGGGAAGAAGGAAAGGTAATGGAAATAGAGTTAGCCATGAATGTAAACATCAGCCTTATTGCAACTGGGCGCCATGCCCATATCGGTAGAGCGCAGGCCTCCCGGGTGGAAGGTTGGAGTTCAATTACCGGTCGAGTCAAACCCAATGACTTACAAAATTTATACTTGTCACTTCCTAGCCAGATGCTCAGCATTATTAGGATAGGGTAAGGACTGGTTTGCTCAATGTCCGGATAATGTGACTGAGGGGGATATCAGGTCATGGTACTGGTAGCCTGGTCTCCCAGTGGGGCAGCAGTATAAAGTCACAATTAGTGCGCACTGTCACAAGTTGGTACCCATCCTGATATGACCCTAGATGTTGCCAGGATGTAAAACTCCAACAACCAACCACCCAAGTTACTTACTGCTTATAGAAGGGCCAGGTTGCCCGAGGTATGGGTTGAGGTCTGAATGTGTATGTGTGTATGTGTATGTGTGTATGCAGATGTGTATGTGGGTTTAAGGTTGGCGTAAGTGTGGGTTTTGGGCATGTGTATATGTGGGAGAGGGGTATGTGGATGTAAGGATGATTGGTGTAATGTATGTGTGTTCCAGTTGTGCTGTTGTGACGCAGGGTGATATCACGACAGAACGTTCTAAATAAAGACAGTTGCAAACTAGAACTTACAGTGTTGACATCAACGTATATTACATGGTGCCAGATGTTATATTATATGGTGTCAGATGTGTATAGTACAATTGGGTGTATGTCTTTGTGTTTGTGCGGGTCAGGATGGTTGGTGTGTGGCTTAAAGTTGGTTGGTTGTAGGAGTTGTATGTCCTGGCAACATCTAAGGTCATATCAGGATGGGTACCGACTTGTGACTTTATAGTGCTGCCCCACTGGGAGTCCAGGCCGCCAGCACCATGACCCAATGCCCCACTCAGTCACATTATCCTGACACTGAGCTAACTAGTCCTTGCCCTATCCTATTAATGCTGAGTGGCCTGCCCTATCGGTATTTGTAAATCATTGGTTTGACTCGATCGGGAACTCCCGATCTCCCGCATCGGAGGCCTGCGCTCTACCGACTAGGCCATCGCGCCCGGTGTGTCTTAAAGTTGCATGGTCCGATGAAACTTTTTTTTCTTCAAAACCAAAGCACGTACCTACATTTGATTCTATATATCCAACTTAGATATTGGTGCATTAACTAATGCTTTGGTACAGCATATACAGAATAACCAGTGAATTTATGATCCGATCTGGGCACCTACTTTGAGACAGCCATTAGACAGGGATGCCGCTAACCAATTAAGGCAATCTTGGTACCTGGGTTCAGGGGTGTGGGTGTGTCAGTGCGTGGGTGTAGGTGTGTGGGTACGTGTGTGTATGTGTGTGTGTGTGGGTCAGGATGGTTGGTGTGTGGTTTAAGGAGTATGAGTGTGTTGGTACCTGGGTTTAGGGGTGTGCGTGTGTCAATGCGTGGGTGTAGGTGTGTGAGTATGTGGGTGTATGTGTGTGTGTGGGTCAGGATGGTTGGTGTGTGGTTTAAGGAGTATGAGTGTGTTGGTACCTGGGTTGAGGGGTGTGGGTGCGTCAGTGCGTGGGTGTAGGCGTGGGTGTAGGTGTGTGAGTATGTGTGTGTCAGTGCGTGGGTGTAGGTGTGTGAGTATGTGTGTGTATGTGTGTGTGTGGCTCAGGATGGTTGGTGTGTGGTTTAAGGAGTATGAGTGTGTTGGTATCTCGGTTGAGGGGTGTGGGTGTGTCAATGGGTGGGTGTAGGCGTTTGAGTATGTGTGTGTATGTGTGTGTGGGTGAGGATGGTTGGTGTGTGGTTTAAGGAGTATGAGTGTGTTGGTATCTGGGTTGAGGGGTGTGGGTGTGTCAATGCGTGGGTGTAGGTGTGTGAGTATGTGTGTGTGTGGGTCAGGATGGTTGGTGTGTGGTTTAACGAGTATGATTGTGTTGGTATCTGGGTTGAGGGGTGTGGGTGTGTCAATGCGTGGGTGTAGGCCCGTGAGTATGTGTGTGTATGTGTGTGTGTGGGTCAGGATGGTTGGTGTGTGGTTTAAGGAGTATGAGTGTGTTGGTATCTGGGTTGAGGGGTGTGGGTGTGTCAGTGCGTGGGTGTAGGTGTGTGAGTATGTGTGTGTATGTGTGTGTGGGGGTCAGGATGGTTGCTGTGTGGTTTAAGGAGTATGGGTGTGTTGGTACCGGGGTTGAGGGGTGTGTGTGTGTCAGTGCGTGGGTGTAGGTGTGTGAGTGCGTGTGTGTATGTGGGTGTTAGTGATGATCGGAATCTTGGTTGAAGGGTATGGGTGTGGGTGGGAGTGGCTAGGCGAGGGTGTGTGTGGGTAAGGATGGTGTTACTGACCTTGGGGTTGACCTTGCAGATGTGGGTGTTGTTCTCTCCCCCGGGACACGCGACTAGATTCGCCATCATCTGAAAATGTGTAAGCAGGACAAAGTGATTATTTACTTGTCTGCCCAGACATGAGATTCCTTTGTGTCCAATGTCACATAAACAGTTTGAGCCTCCCCCTCCATCGGCTCTTTCCCCGACATTATATGACCATAGACCCGTTCTGATATGACCTTAGATGTTGCTAGAACGTAAAATAACAAACAATATGACTTAGGTGTTGTCAGGATGTAAAACTCCAATAAACAAAACACCATCTCTCATTAGAGTTGTGTACTCAGATAACAGCATCACATTTTCGAAAGCAAAATACTTATATAGATTTGAACCTACAAATCCAACTTAGAATAGATGCTGGTGCACTTATTAAGTGTTTGTTGCTGCTTAGAAGGACATACTAAGTCAATCTAATAATTAGAAGGACATACTAAGTCAATTTAATACTTAGAAGGACACACTAAGTCAATCTAATACTTAGCAGGACATACTAAGTCAATCTAATACTTAGAAGGACATACTAAGTCAATCTAATACTTAGAAGGACATACTAAGTCAATCTAATAATTAGAAGGGCATACTAAGTCAATCTAATACTTAGAAGGGCATACTAAGTCAATCTAATACTTAAAAGGACATACTAAGCCAATCTAATACTTAGAAGGGCATACTAAGCCAATCTAATACTTAGAAGGGCACACTAAGTCAATCTAATACTTAGAAGGACATACTAAGTCAATCTAATACTTAGAAGGACATAGTAAGTCAATCTAATACTTAGAAGGACATACTAAGTCAATCTAATACTTAGAAGGGCATACTGAGTCAATCTAATACTTAAAAGGACATACTAAGTCAATCTCATACTTAGAAGGACAAATAAGTCAATCTAATACTTAGAAGGACATACTAAGTCAATCAAATACTTAGAAGGACATACTAAATCAATATAATACTTAGAAGGACAAATACGTCAATCTAATACTTAGAAGGACATACTAAGTCAATCTAATACTTAGAAGGACATACTAAGTCAATCTAATACTAAGGACAAATAAGTAAATTTAATACTTAGAAGGACATACTAAGTCAATCTAATACTTAGGACAAATAAGTAAATTTAATACTTAGAAGGACATACTAAGTCAATCTAATACTTAGAAGGACATACTAAGTCAATCTAATACTTAGAAGGACATACTAAGTCAATCTAATACTTAGAAGGACAAATAAGTAAATTTAATACTTAGAAGGACATACTAAGTCAATCTAATACTTAGAAGGACATAATAAGTCAATCTAATACTTAGGACAAATAAGTAAATTTAATACTTAGAAGGACATACTAAGTCAATCTAATACTTAGAAGGACACACTAAGTCAATCTAATACTTAGAAGGACATACTAAGTCAATCTAATACTTAGAAGGACACACTAAGTCAATCTAATACTAGTAATAGAAGCTGTTACTGGTGAAACCATACTCCATACACTCCCCAATGGTGGACTTAATGTGTGCCTTTTTAATACGATAACCCATACACCCCCATCATGTACTTAATAATGTCCCTTTAATATAATGTTTAATGCATTCCCTTTAATGTAAGTTCATTTAATATAATCACCCATCCACCCCCGATAATGTACTTTATGCATTCCCCTTTAATAAAATAACCCATACACACCAACATGTGCTTAATGTATGTTAATTTAATATAGTTACCGTCCACCTCCGATGATAAACTTTATGCATGCCCCTTTAATATGATAATCCATACAGCTCAGAATGTATTTAATGTCTGTGTTCAGTTAATACAATTATCCATTCATCTCGATAATGTACTTGATGAATTCCCCTTCAATATGCTAACCTATACACCCCAGCATGTACTTAATATATGTTCCTTTAATACGATAACCATACACCCCATCATGTACTTAATGCATGCCCCTCTAATATAATAACCCATACACCCCCACCCCAATGATGTACTTCATGCATGCCCCTTTAATATGATAACCATACACCCCAGCGTGTACTTAATGCATGCCCCTTTAAAATAGTTACCCCTCCACCCCCGATGATGTACTTCATGCATGCCCCTTTAATATGATGACACATACACCTCCCATGATGTACATAATGCATGTACCTTAGTAGAATTACCCATTGACCCTATTATGTATTTAATGCATGACCCATGCAACCCCCCTATTACTAGTATTAAAGGGGCATGAATTAATCATCCATGCCCCTTTAGTACACTTACTCACCTTCCTATTCGTTCCGGTACCGTTACCTACTTTATGCATGTCCTGTTGGGACGGTTCACCGCATACTCTGACCTGGTATACTTAATGCACACCTCCTTAGGATAAGTAGATAATTGCTCAAATTTACCCGCAATCAAGGGTAATTACCAACACTAAACAGCGAAAGGGGATAACGTATGAGATAGGATATGACATAAAGGATCAATCAATCCCGGTTCATTTTCGCCAAATTATCTTCTTGTTGACTTCCATCTGAAAATTTCCACGAGCTTAGCAATCCCAAATAATGGAGTGCCCCCCCCCCCCCCCTCCGCCCAGAGAGTCGTCAGTATAGACTCTAATGGTATGATTGACATTTGTTTACTAGGCATTTACTGGTCTATTTTTGCTAATATTGTGTAAAGGTGGTAATTAGTGAATCCTCGGGGGAAAGAAACCTGGGGCCGTATGCACCAATTGGTGATAGGCTTAGCCGGAGCTAAGGCACTAGCACCGGTTAGATACCTCTGGGTAGCGACGGGTTGGAGAGGTGTGTGAATCGTTATGCACCAATGTACTAGCCGGTGCGGATAGCTAACCGTGAAGTTATTAATAGATTTGGGAATTCCCTCGAGTCGACAATATGAATAATGCCGCCAATGCGGCAGCGGCGTTAATATCGGTTCGAATTTAAGGTTAAATTGATAAGATTTCACTTATTGCGTATGTAATTCTGTTAAATATGACAGCATTGAATAGATTTGGGCCTAATATATTGCCGTCGATTCGGCGGCGGCGGCGGACATTTTTACTTGACGTTGGACAGTATGGATATCGACGTCGAAGCGGAGGTGGCGATTTGTTTACTTTACATTCATCGATTTCACAATATGAATAACGCCGCCAATAGGGCGGGAGCGTTAATAACGGTTCGATTTTAGGGTTAATTTGATTAAATTTCACTTATTCCGTATGTAAATCTGTCAAATATGATGGCATTGAATAGATTGAGACCCACACACGCACACTAACCGCCCCGGCTAGCAGTAAAACCTGATTTGAAAATGGTTTAGTTTGCCTAGGCTACGGTTGGCGGTTAGCGCTGGCACCGATTGGTGCATACCGATTTCTCACATTTAGCCGTGTGGAGCTAGCCTAGCCGCGGTTAAGGCCCTGACACCGATTGGTGCATACGGCCCCAGATGAGTAAGCAGGACTTCCTGCCAACAAGTTAACCAGATAGCAATTAAGCTGCAGTAATTTGTGTGGATGGCCAATAACTGTCACTCAGCAGCAAAGGGCACTGAAGGGGCGGGAAAAGAAGGCAGACGAGAGGAAACTTCTTGGTTAAAAAAAAGAAGAAAAGTTCGATGAAACCTGACGAGACCTGCTATTGCGTATACTCTCGGCACTCACCACCGTCTGACAATACTCAACTGGAAAGTGGACTATTGAGGCATAAGATGTTTTAGTTTATACCAGGGTGTGTTGTTATTGCATTAATTATTTGCGTATGTAATACATATAGTGTCAGCCATATTGTGTTTCGACCCGCTAATAAATGAACATTTAAAAAAAGAAAATAGAACGAGTAAGAAGGAAGATAGCGGAGGAAGCGAGGATTGAGAAGAGGCAGAGCATGAGGAAGATTCTTACCTCTAGAGACCAGTAACATTCTAGGTCAGTTAGAGACTCAATCACTCAATAGTTCCGTCAATCTGTCCCGATGGTGTGCTGTTCTGATAGACTGAATAATTCAAGCCTGTCCACTGTGAAATATTTGTAAACCATGATGTTCTTGGTCTCCCTCTCCCTCTGCTGCCATTCACCTTCCCTTCCAACAATGTACGGTATATTGAACTCTGACGAATGATGTGGCCAAAATAAATAAGTTTATTTGTCTGTATGGTGGCAAACAAGCTTTTCTTATTTATAATTTTTCTGAGAACTTCTTTGTTGGTGATCTTCTTTGTCCATGATATTTTCATCATCCTTCGATAAGTCCACATCTCAAATGCTGCTAAACGTTTGTACATTTTCTTTGTACAATCTCTAAGTTAGAGACTATCATGTAATTTACTAAATATTTGCATTCAAGTGATTTGGGGAGAAATAGAAAAACAACAATGATCAAGGGAAGAAGGAAGAGGGGGAAATAGAGACAAGCAAAGCAAAACAGAAGAAAAAACAAGAGAAGAAAAGCAAGACAATAAGGAAGAGAAGGCGAATAATAAAAATGAGGAAGAGAATAAGAGGGTGGAAGAGTAGGTGAAGAAGAGTATAAAAATACAAGGATAATCTTCGCACTATACTGAATCAAACAAGTGTTGATAGTTATCATTGTGTGGTAGTAAATTCATTGGTACACAAACATAAACCCAAACGAACTACATAGGGATGAAAAAACCCATCACAGAGAACAAACAATCATAACTCGAACCAACTACAGATGCACAAAAAGCCCACCGCAGAGAACAAACAAACATAACCCAAACCAACTACAGATGCACAAAAAACCATCACAGAGAACAAACAAACATAAGCCAAACCAACTAGAGATGCACAAAAAACACGACCCCATACAACAAAGAAACAGACTTAAGCCCAATCAAACAACAGATGCATAAAACAAACAAACATAATAATCAACTATAGACGCACAAAAGCCCGCCACAGAGAACAAACATGAAACTAAACCAATTACATATGAATCAAAAGCACCACAGAAAAGAAGCAAACAGAAATTCCAACCAACTATAGACACAAACTCCAACAGAAAACAAACAAACATAATCCAAACCAACTATAGACACAAAACCCCCAAGAGAATAAACAAAGATAACCAAAACCAACTATAGACACAAAACTCCCACAGAGAACAAATATAACTCAAACCAACTATAGACACAAAATCCCACAGAGAACAAACAAACATAACCCAAACCAACTATTGACACACAACCCCCACAGAGAACAAACAAACATAACCCAAACCAACTATTGACACACAACCCCCACAGAGAACAAACAAACATAACCCAAAACAATTATTGACACACAACCCCCACAGAGAACAAACAAACATAACACAAACCAACTATAGGCACAAATCCCACACAGAGAAAGCAACATAACCCAAATCAACTATAGACACAAAACCCCCACAGAGAACAAACAAACATAACCCAAACCAACTATAGACACAAAACCCCACAGAAAACAAACAAACATAACCCAAACCAACTATAGATACAAACCCCATACAGAGAACAAAGCAACATAATCCAAATCAATTATAGACACAAAACCCCCACAGAGAACAAACACACATAACCCAAACCAACTATTGACACAAAACCCCCACAGAGAACAAACAAACATAACCCAAACTAACTATAGACACAAACCCCACACAGAGAACAAAGCAACATAACCCAAATCAACTATAGACACAAAACCCCCACAGAGAACAAACAAACAACCCAAACCAACTACAGACACCTAAGAACAACCGCACAGAGAACAAACAAATAAACATAGACCCAAACCAACTACAGACACATAAAAGCACTACAGAGAATAAACAAATAAACATAGACCCAAACCAACTACAGACACATAAAAACCACTACAGAGAACACACAAGCATAGACCCAAACAAACTAAAGATGCATGTAAAACACCACAGAGAACAAACACACATAGACCCAAAGAAACTAGAGATGCATATAAAACACCACAGAGAACAAACAAACATAGACTCAAACTAACTACAGACACATAGCAACCACCACAGTGAACAAACAAATAAACATAGACCCAAACCAATTACAGACACATGAAAACACAACAGAGAACAAACAAACATAACCCAAACCAACTATAGACACATAACAAACCACCACAGAGAACATACATACATTAGCCCAAACCAACAATAGATATATAAAAACCACTACAGAGAACAAACAAACATAGACCCAAAGAAACTAGAGATGCATATCAAACACCACAGAGAAAAACAAAGATAGACCCAAACAAACTAGAGATGCATATAAAACACCACAGAGAACAAACAAACATAACCCAAACCAACTATAGACACATAACAAACCACCACAGAGAACACACAAATATAAGCCCAAACAAACAATAGCTATATAAAAACCACTACAGAGAACAAACAAACATAGACCCAAACAAACTAGAGATGCATATAAAACACCACAGAGAACAAACAAACATAACCCAAACCAACTATAGACACATAACATCCAACACAGAGAACACACAAATATAAGCCCAAACAAACAATAGCTGTATAAAAACCACTAAAGAGAACAAACAAACATAGACCCAAACAAACTAGAGATGCATATAAAACACCACAGAGAACAAAAAAACATAGACCCAAAGAAACTAGAGATGCATATAGAACACCACAGAGAACAAACAAACAGACCCAAACCAACTACAGATGCATAAAAAAAACACCACCGAGAACAAACAAACATAACCCAAACCAACCACAGATGGATTAAAACCCACCATAGAGAACAAACAAGCATAAACCCATGGACATGAATCCGGGCAAGTAGGCCCCCCCCCCTCCACCCCCTCCCCCCTCCACCACCACCCCCTCCCCCCCCACCACCACCCCCTCCCCCACCCCGCCACCAAAGGCCGCCGAGACCAGCTGACCGGCGCAGTGGAAATATACCACGGTTTGAACTTACTGATGCAATTTCTCGAGATTTTCTTAAAGGCAGTGGCTACCCGTATGTGACCGTACGTGTAGAGTTGAAGTCTAGGCGTACATGCGCATGCGCAGTCGTTCCTCACATATCTTTAGCAGTTGCTAAGCATACGTGACCGTACTGGTAGAATCGAAGTCTAGGCGTACATGCACATTCCTCACATATCTTTAGCAGTGTCTATGCGTATGTGACGCCATACCCAGTTTCACTGAGTTTATTCATGATTTTATTTAGACCCTATGCTTAAATATATATAATAAATTAAGATTTTAATTTGGTGGAAATAGCACTAACCCTAGCCCTAACACTAACTCTACAGATGCGCGTGCAGCGCACGCACGTACGGCTAGACTTCAACTCTACCCGTACGGTCACGTATGGGTAGACACTACGTTTCTTAAAGGCCTTTAAGTGCCTGTCACACTATGCCGGATTGAGCAATGGACAGAATTGTCTAGTCCGGTGGTGTCCGGGCGTGATTTTTTGTGTTTTTTTGGTGGTAAATATGTTTATTCTGCTGAATAAGTCTTTTGTCAGTGCGAAGCACTGGTGTTCCAGCCATTTTATAATAACTATCAAAATGTATTAAAATGTGTCAAAATGTTGCGATATTGGGTCAAAGGCCGCTGGACGAACGGACATGAAACGGACATGAAACGGACATGAAACGGACATGAAACGGACATGAAACGGACATGAAACGGACATGAAACGGACATGAAACGGATAGCCAACGGACGGTAAGTGGACTAAACGGACTGAAAACGGGCAAGAACCGTAGACGTCAATCTGGCGGCATCCGTTCCAAGTTTTGTGCATGTTCAAAACTTCTAATGGATCAGGCCGGATATCAATGGATATCAACGGATATGCAATGATATACAACAGACACAAACCAGACTTTGCCGGATATCAACAGACTTTGTTCGGTTTCTTTCCGTTTCCCCCATCGGTGATGTGTGACAGAGCCTTTAGGAAGGAAGCTCCGATGGTGGTGCTGAATCTCCTGTCATTTCTATATTTTCTTTGTTTATTTCATCGGATTGGAGCAGACTCGGTAGCTATACTAATTGTGGTTTTTATTAAACTTGGAAAAGGATCCTGGTCGAGTCAAACCAATGACTTAAAAATGTATACTTGTCGCTTCCTAGCCTGGTGCTTGGCATTATTAGGACATAGTGGCCGAATCGGAAGGGCGCAGGCTTCCCGTGCAGAAGGTAGGAAGTTCAATTTCCGGTTGAGTCAAACCAATGTCTTATAAAATTGATTGATAATTGTCGTTTCCTAGCCTGGCACTTGGCATTACTAGGATAGTGCAATGACTGGTTAACTCAGTGTCAGGATAATGTGACTGAGTGGGATATCAGGTCATGGTGCCATCAGCCTGGTCTCCCCACATGCAGCACTATAAAGTCACCATCAGCACGCACTGTCACAAGTCGGTACCCGTCCTGATATGACCTTCGATGTTGCAGGATGTAAAACCCCAACAAACAATAACAACAACATGTGGTCCTATCGTTGACACACACACACAAACATATATATATATATATATATAAATGTATATGTATATATATATGTATATATATATTACATAAACAACAATATGATCACATATATATATATATATGCATATATATATATATATATATATATATATATACATATACATATATATATATACACATATAAATGTATATAAATATAAATGTATATATATATGTATATATATTACATAAACAACAACGATATGATCACATATATATATATATATATATATATATATTTATATGCATATACATATGAACCAGGCGCAGTGGCTCATATAAATATAAATGTATATGTATATATATATGTATATATATATTACATAAACAACAACGATATGATCACATATATATATATATATATATATATGCATATATATATACACATATATATACATACATATAAATGTATATAAATATAAATGTATATATATGTGTATATATATATTACATAAACAACAATGATATGATCACATATATATATATATATATATATATATGCATATACATATGAACCAGGCGCAGTGGCTCATATAAATATAAATGTATATGTATATGTATATATATTACGATAGGATCATATATATATATATATGCATATACATATACATACATATATATACATACATATATATTTATATATATAATATATGATCATATCGTTGTTGTTTATGTAATATATATGGAGTGAGTTAATCAAAACAAAAGGTTAGGCCAGAGTGACTGGTAAATGGCGGGAGCCGCAGCCCTGGATCCTCAATTGACCTACTTTGCCACATTTTACTCACAGCCCAGGCTGCTCAAGCCGCACATTACCACGCTATACAGTAAAACTTCCCTAACCGACAACCTCAACAGATAGACCTCATTCCACTACATCAATCACATTATAATAATGAAAACACTCCATAAACCGACCACCTCCCCAAATGGACCATTTAAAGTCGGTCGGTCGATTTAGAGAGGTTTTACTGTACATGTATTCCGAGTTCTACCGGTCTCTGAAGAAGGACTGAAGGTGCGACCTAGCACACCGGGTCGCAGCTTCAGTTTACATGGCAGAAGTTGTGTTCAGCATCACTCTAAACCTTAACCTTCACAACAGACCAAATTTTGTAGGGTTCAATCTATATTTGTTTCTGATATAGATTGCAGTGAAATTGTCCTTGCAAATATTTTACATTAGATAAAATAGCACCTTGTGTATGTGTATTCATTCCCATCATGTGAGCTGAAGCTGTGACCTGGGGCCATATGCAGGGGTCGGTGATAGTGGGGTTTGGTGTTAGAGCCTGTTACCGTTTAGCTATCACCGATGTCAGGAACTGTGTCAAGTGGTATGCAGGAGCGCATAACACTTTCATTATAGCTAAACGTGAATTTATTTATAGATTTGGGAAATCCCTCTGCGTCTGTACCCATATATTAGGCTTAAATATATTAAATGCTATCATATTTAACAGAATTAGATACGCAATAAGTGAACTTTGATGAAATTAACCCTAAATTCGAAGCAATATTAATGCTGCCACCGCACCGGCGGCGATATTAATATTTTCGAACCAATGAATGCAAGCAACCGCCGCCAGTACCAGTATGGAAAGCGACGTCGATGCGGCGGCGGCGATTTGTTTACTTTACGTTTGTTGATTCAAAAATATAAATATTAATATCGCTGCCATTGCGGCGGCAGCGTTAATATTGCTTCAAATTTAGGGTTAATTTAATAAAATTTCACTTATTGCGTATGTAATTCTGTTAAATATGACAGCATTGAATAGATTTGGGCCTAATGAACTCGCTATACCTCCTATCTATCAGGGGTAAGGTAACACCGGTTAAGGTTTTGGTGTTAGGCCTATCACCGCCTCGTGCATACCATTTTTCGCCGCTAACTGGGGATTTCCCGCCTAGCACCGTTTTGGCTCACTAACACCGAATACCACCGACTCCTGCATACGGCCCCTGGTGTGGTTGTTTGCAGCTTCAGGACCAGCAGAACTTGGAACACACATACTCACACAAGCATATCATAGAATTGCAACATATTCTGTAGTTCTATTCTAATAATAGCTGCATAATACAGTATATATATATGTGCGTGAATATAATCGTATCGATATCTGTCTATATATGTATATAACACGTCTATTGATATAAGGTAGACAATTTCGGGAAAACATACAGTAAAACCTCTCTAACCGACCACCTCCACAGATCAAACACTCCCCTATGTCAATCGCTTTATTTGGGTCCCAAAAGATCGCCCATACAATACCATTGTAATGATAAAAAAAACTCACGGAACCGATCACCTCCCTAATGGCCGGTACACACCTACCGTTTACGATTCGCGCACTAAAACTCGCGACTCGACCCGACCCGCTTAAAACTGAAAACGGGCCGATTCGTTTTTCGAACCGCGAATCGCAATCGTAAACGGCCGCTTTTAGCACTAAAAACTTAGTTTTATGCGCGAATCGCAATCGCTAGGTGTGCGCGGGGGGCGCACACCTAGCGATTTTTGTGGGCGAAACGGGCAGTTTTCGATCGTAAACGGGAGGTGTGCGCGCACAAACGGTAGGTGTGTACCGGCCATTTAACGTCGGTTCCATGGTCCGTCGAATTAGAGAGGTCTTACTGCAGTGTTGTATGATTGGATACGTATCCAAACTTCCATTAAGCCAGACTACTTTACCACCAGCATATTTTGTGGCTATATTCAAAAGAATGAATCAAGTGATGATTAATCTGATCAAATTGAGATGATGGAAGCTCCAGGTATGACGAATGATCCTAAACTTGTAGAATAAATCCTCCTCCTGACAGACAATGCGCATGAGCAGGAAATGTATTACGTAAACAATAACCCTCAATGTGTCTATATACACCGCAATCAATTCCAATCAGCATTATATTCGCTTTGTTTATAGGGGTTTTATGTCCTAGCAACATCTAATGTCATATCTAATGACACTTATCTGCTTATGACACTTATGACAAGGTACACTGATGGTGACTTTACAATGCTACCTCACTGGGATTCCATTCCATCACCATGACCGAATATCCCACCAGTCACATTTGATTCTGACACAAAACCAGCCCCTGTCATAGTATAGGAATGCCGTGCGCCAGGCAGGCTAGTGACAACTATACATTTTTGTAAGTCTTTGGTTTGACTCCACCCGGGGAGTGATCCCTTGACCTTCCGGGCGGGAAGAGGGCGCCCTACCCATTCAGCCATCTCGTCCGGTATCAGCATTAGAGGTGTGATGGCGGGTACTATAGCATGGTATTCTATTTGGGGAAGTTATACAGTTCGAGAGTAAATAAAGACCAGACTGGATGGCCGAATGAGTTGAGCGTCCATCTCCCGTTGTTAGATCGTGTGATTCGAACGCACAGGTTCAACCCTGGTCGAGTCAGACCAATGACTTAAAAATCGATACTTTTCACTTCCTAGCCAGGCACTTGGCATTATTAGGATAGGGCAAGGATTGGTCGGCTCAGTGTCAGGATAATGTGACTGAGTGGGATGTCAGGTCATGGTGCTGGAGGCCTGGTCTCCCAGTGGGGCAACACTATAAATTCACCATGAGTGCATACAAGTCGATACCGGTTCTGATATGACATTAGATGTTGCCAGGAAGTAAAAATCCAACAACCACCCAACCAAATAGAAATAGAACAGTGGTAGCAGTGGTTTGTGCCGCTGTGCACCTGTTCTCGGTGCGCACTGCAATAACAACTGTACTGCTCGACCAGTCGGTTGGGCGTGACATGATGTGTGGGGAGGGCGAGGGGTAGGTGGGTGGGAGGGCTAGTTCGATAACTCACTGAGGAGCCTACACAGGTGGTGTCAATCAACTGTCTGTTGCTGATAACGAACATAACCCAACTCAGGCTGGCACCTTGTTTTCTATGCTAGTAACTAACTATCTAGCTGGAGCGTCGGCCAAGTTGCACAGTCGATGTTTTTGGGCTTCTGTCATTTTTCTGATATAATTATATTAAATTGATTGTTATAATCTACTTTACTTTACTTTGAAGTAACTTTTATTTTGAATGCATAACTTTTGAGATATTTGAAGTGTAAACTTGCTAAATTAATTTTGGCAAGCACGTAAAAACTCTGCAACCATACTCCCATAGGCTTTCTACAGTAACAGGTTCTATTAAATTGACTCAGTATTCCCTTCTATGGGACAACAAATGCTTGATAAGTGCATCGGTATCTAAGTTATGTATGTAGAATCAAATCTAGGTGAGTGTTTTGGTTTTGAAATTTTAATTCTTCATCGGACTTTAAGAGACTGGGAGGGTTCCTCAGTGAACCAGTGGTGAAGGATAATTGTTTGTTGGAGTTTTACGTCCTGGCAACATCTAAGGTCAGATCAGAACTGGTACCAAATTGTGATATTGCGCACTCATGGCGACTTTATAGTGCCGCCCCCTGGGAGAGCAGGCTGCTGGTAACATGACCCAATTTCCCACTCCAGTCACATTATCCTGATACTGACCTAAGCTGCCCTTGTCCTATCCTAGCAATGCTGAGCACCAGGCTAAGTAGCGGTGAATATCAATGTTATAAGTCACTGCATGGTTTGACTCGATCGGGAATCGAAACTCTGCGCTCTACCGATTCGGCACCATGTCCAGTGATGAAACACGTGAACCACATCGCTGTCACAGTGAAGAACTATGGACACACATTTCATGGCAATATGAACACCATGAACACCATGAAAATAAAACACATGGCCAAACCTCAGTTGAATAATTCCGATATTAAACCGCTTCATCTATACCACCACCTAATGTAATTCCACATGTCCCTACACAATAGTAGTATAGGAGCTCCGACCTTGTAGGCTAGTGTGCTTCTATGAGTATTATAATACAATAATACGCACTTAATACAGCGCACTGAGTGGCAGGATTCATGTAAGATGCTTTACAGTCAATCCCCAGTATGATATATTTACAACGGAGTGAATACTGTAGAAAGATGGAGAAATTTCATTTGCCAGAAAAAGTAACCTTAAACCAGATGGTATGGCTGAATGAGCTGAGTGCCCATGTAGCATACTTGTTACTTAATTTGGCACTCGCCATTACTAAGATAGGGAAAGGAGCTGTGGAATGAGGAAGATCATTATTGTTCCTGGTTGAAATTTCCCTCGCATAGTCAACAAAGGTAATACTTAGAAAAACTAAAAGAAAAAATGTTGTTTTATTTAATGACGTCTCTAGAGTACATTGATTTTTATCATCGGCTATTGGACGTCAAACATATGGTCATTCTGACATATTTCTTGGGAGGAAACCTGTTGCTGCCATGTAGACTACTTTTTCTGATGAACAGCAAGGGGTCTTTTATATGCACTTTCCCACAGACAGGACAGCACATACTACAGCTTTGATGAACCAGTTGTGGCCCACTGGTTGGAAGGGAAAATAGCCCAAACTGCAAATGGGTCCACTGAGCAGGATTGATCGGATGACCCACATCTTCTCTGGTACAGTGGTAGACACCCTACCAATTGAGCAACGTCCCACTCCAAAAGAAACTACAAAAAATCGCACACCTATGAGGTTTGAAATTTGAGGACCAATCACAATTTTTCAAGAGATGACACTTTCCCGATGCAAAGATTTTAGTTTTTGTTTTCTTTGTGATGGTTTATTTACCCTGTCCATAACAAGTAAGTCGCATCGTTATACCCCTCCCAAAAAACCCCAAAAACTAACATAGGTACTAACTACTTAAATAAATGCTGGTGGACGTCCCGGATACCAACCCGGAACCGGAACCCGGGCATAGACCATAACATTCCTTACAGTTGTCCAGCGTGTAAGCCCCCCTTGCGGGGGCTTACACGCTATGGTCAGAATAAATACCATGTCAATACAAAATCAAAAAGAATCGTGGCTTGTTTTCACTGCTGAACAGTAATAGTCTCAATTTGGTAGTTACCTTGTCATCTTAGCTGTTAGTGACTAGCCTTAATTATGTTAGTTTTTTTGGTGCCACATTTGCAACATTTTGGTAAATACCTACCCCATGTGCTAGTGTTAGCACGGACACTCAGCTTATGCTGTGACTTTCTGAGTTCAGGGTATGAGGTCATTTGACGAATTGTTATGAGTTAGGTCTTGAATAGCGGTTGTGAGCGCACATAGACTACATCAGATGACCTCACAGCCTTTGTTCTTAGAAAATTACCCCCAGCACCTTTATTGCAGTTCTTAGGTTGGTGAAGTTTGTAGTCAGTGGAGTTTGACCTCAAATGTTCACAGCAGTTTCAAGTTCAATGCAGTTGAGATTTCTGGGCTATGACTATTGTGTTACGATATTGCAGGTCACGTGATCAGACAGTGGTGACGTACCTCACAGTTGACTCCCTCCGTGTAGTAAGGTCCGGCACCCGCCCCCACCACCAGAGACCCGGGCAGCTCAGCCTGTAGCGCCACCTCCTCCAGCTGGTACTTCTGTAACCATGGAAACATGGGTAGACGGGTTAGAATGCATCGTCTGTCGGAAGCAATGGGCATTATTATAACTTACTGTTATTGAATTTCATTCAATACGACAATTTCCTAGGTGATATCCATTGCAAATGGCTGGTGTCCTCTGTGGCGGAGTGGTTAGAGCATCTGACTTTTTTCTAAGTCAGACTGCTAATCTGAAGGTCGATGGTTCAATTCCCCATGCCATCACCTCTGACAATTTGGATTTCCACCGCTGTGTATAACTTACAGCGTCATTAAATGCCAGTTGCTGTCCTACCATGTCTATGCGGTGTGGGAGGTTAAAAATCCCTTGAGTCTGTAAAAAGTGTAGGCTCGGGATTTCTATCGACCAATTGTCTAATCGTGAAACCAAGACTATTCAGACTTATTCATAACAATTTTAAAAAAAATGCATGGGTAGCGTAAGTGTGCACATAAAATCTGATATTGAACACCAATGCAATATGACAATGACATAGCTTGTGCAGGTTTATGGTAGCTGGTAGCCGGAACTACTTTTTTCATTTATCAATGCTATTTCTGAGGGGCCATTAAAATACTACGTAACGCTTGGGGAGTGGTAGTGGTGGGTGTATGGGTAGGTCCATTTCTATATGGTGTATGGTCTAGCGTTACAGGGCGGGTGAGTGTCTAATTTTGACCAAAAATAGCGTCACATAATATTTGAATGGCTCCTAAGTTAATATTATTGTTACAACAAAAAATGGAAAATAAGCAAATATTTACTGTACCTCGCGCATTGCACAATATGGATTTAGGTACAAGTTTTGGGGAATAACCATTGCCAACATGAAAGCTCGGCAGCTTGTATCATCGTGCCTAAAAATCCGTATTGTGCAATCAACAACAACATAATTCATAAACTCACATAACTAACTACATTAGAGTTACACTAGAATTTTCCTAACAAACCAACATTTATATACCGCTTGCCTAACTGCAACTGAACATTAAAACTTACTACAAGTTTACTAACTGAATACAGAAGATAACTTCTGCTTACATTCTAAATACTATGTAAATACTCACATTGATCTGACTAATATTGATCTGGTTATATGACATTACTGTACCATATTGTTATGGAACATTTGGGTTTCAGAATTTCATTGTGTTACATGGTGCAAATTGTGTATTCAACAGGTATTGTACACCTTATTCTATATACCTTTTGTGTAAATAACCCTGAATTGAAAAATGGCTGGAAGACCAGTGCTTCGGCACTGACAAAAGACTTATTCAGCAGAATAAACATATTTACCACCAAAAAAAATAAAAAAATCTTAATAGTCCCCAATGTGCATGTAATCTACTAGGATCATTAGACCAAACCCATGGCTATTCTTAGCAGCTCTAAGTGTAGTAGGCCTACAGTTGATATTTTTGGGACATGAATATTTAGTTAAGATACAGTGAATATCCAGGTAAGGATGACATGTAAAATGAGATGGCCAAATGGTTCAGTTATAAAATAGAGTACCGGATGCATTGTGAAATGAGTAGTACAAGGATGGCTTGTTCTATTTTGTGGGGGTTCTTTCTCTCGACGGAGATGGAAGGGGGTGGGGGTGGGGGCTGGGGGGGGGGGTTTATACATGTAGTCTTCAATGAGGGGAGGGGAGGAGGAGTATACCTTCAGTCTTCTACAACATATGCACAATTGTACATGCACGTTAAATTGTGTTAACACTTCCCAGGCATTATTCTATGGCGAACCTTCAAATCATTGTTTCTACCTACATTCAGAACGATGAGCTATACATATATCCAGAGTATTTGGGGAGAGGCGGTATTTGCACGAGATGGTAATAGTGGCACAAAACCAATTACTGCTGACACCAGGATATGTACCGAGTACTCGCTGAGTCAAATAGGACTAGTCACGTCATGCAGCTTGTCAGTCACTCTCCTTCATTTGCTACATTGTAGCTGATATACCTTAAATGTAAGCAGTCTGTACCTGCTGGGTTGAAACTCAAATAGACCATTTTGTACTGTCATGAAGGGAAGGGATAGATGGAATTACATAGATTATAAGGCACAGTGAAATAACTTTAAATTCACGGTTAATCATAAAAAAGAATAGAAGAGCTCTTCACATATATGAAGACCTCTTCATATATATATATACATATATGAGAACCTCTTTTCCAAAGGACAAGCTGTGAGCTTGGAATTGGCATTGCAAGCTCATTTCTTTTTGACCGACGCTCGTCACGTTTTGGAAAAGAGCTCTTTTTTATTGTCTGTGATACGTTCCATAAGGAACTGCTTCTTGAGATCTCTATAATTAGTTACCTATGACTCATTATGAGTCCAAACATATTTAAGTTCTGTTTCGTATTAATGTGTATGAGTGTGTGTGTGGGTGAGGATGGTTGGTGTGTTTTAAGATTAGACTAATCTTAACAGTATAATCTAATCTGGGTTAATCTTGACAGCCCATCGCTGTAACTAGAAACAATACTTATCGATTAGATCTAACCTTAGCAATCTAATTTACTCTACATTAATCTTAAGAGTCAAGTCTAATCTAAGCTGACCTAATTCAGTCCCTGTTCCCACACCTTCTGGAAAATACCATTAAAGGAAGCAAACCCGTGCCCTTACACTGACAAGCTACTGCTTAGAGAAGCAAAGCTCACTCTTTAAAAAAAACCACCTACAAACCCATGCATACAAGTAGCCTAATTGTTTATTTCACATGGTGTAATGTATGTTGATGACGTGTAATCATGGACGCGGTGGCCGAATCTGTTGAGCGCAGGCCTCCCGTGTGGAAGGTCGGGAGTTCCATTCTCGATCGAATCAAACCAATGACTTACAAAATTGATACTTGTCTCTTCCTAGCCAGGCGCTTGGCATTATTAGGATAGGGCAAGGACTGATTGACTCAGTGTCAGGATAATGTGACTGAGTGGGATATCAGGTCATGGAGCTGGCATCCTGGTCTCCCAGTGGGGAAGCACTATAAGTCGCCATGAGTGTGCACTGTGATAAGTCAGTACACATCATGAAATGACCTTAGATGTTTCCAGGACGTAAAACTCCAACAAACAACCAACCTATAATCATGCAGTGGCACACAACCGTGCATGCATGTAATTAATTAGCATTGTTAAACAACAATGACAAGAAAGCTTGTAGAACGTGTTTGTGATTGGGCTGCGGCAACATTCTGTGTCTGACCATTCCACCAGACCCGGATACATGTGTCATGCCAAGGAAGGGGGAAAAAAAACCCTGCTTAGACTGATCTAATGAAGCACCCACAGAACAGGTCCATAAAAATATCCTATATTATTTGGAGTTTTTATCTTGTACAGGGTATATAGATATATGCCATATATCTTTATAATGTAAATATATATATATACATTATAAAGATCATCATCATCATGCTGTCGGTCGCGATGCGACAAAGACTGCTTTCATTACTTGACTGCCGGTCTCTATTTAGCTCTCTGCTGCGAGAGTGATGCCCATGAGTCGGTCTTAATGTCTCTCAGCTTCAGGTTTCATTTCACGAAAGCTGCCTGCAAAAGTGTTGAAGTGCTGCTGGCTTTTGCAAGTTACCAGCAGCACTCTCTCGGGGAGCAAATAGAGATTTCACACTGGCAAGAACATGTCAAGACAGGCGCAAAACTATTTGTCCCTGCAGTGGCTGGTCGGGAGATATTGGGAGTTCCATACATCAACGGCCCTTAATGCTGCCACAGTGACATGGTTTTCTGTTTAGGGTTTGCTCCCTTAGCCTTCAGTTCTGTCAAGAACCTGTACCACAAGGCAGTGGTTTACAACTCTGCCGAGGTGTTGCAATACCTGCATACCTTATATGGCGTATATCTATATATATATATATATATATATATATATATATATATATATATATATATATATATATTGCCTTATATATATTCTATGATTCTGACAAGATGTCCGACTCATTAGATCATGGGGTCAATTTCGAACCGAGTAAAATCAAAGACTTACAAAATTGATACTTGTCCCTTTTATTCTTTTTTTTTTTTAAAGCCCAATATCCAATACCAACTTAATATGCCATGATTCCGATGCTTTTGAGTTTCTGCCATTACAAAAATAAGATAAACGTATTAGGTTGATCGCTATTATATATCTTTCTTTAGCTTGAAGTAACGTTTCATTATAAAACAAGTTAATTTGAGAGATATTTGAAGTGAAACAGGCAAAATTAACATTGGCACACACGCACACAAATCTGACACCATAGACTTCAGCAACGGAACAGGTTCAACAAAATTGACTTTGTATTCCCTTCAATGTAGCAAGCAACACATACTTAATAAGTGCACCTATATCAAAAGTTGGCTATGTCTGATCAAATCTAGGTGATTGTTTTGGTTTAAAAAATGTGATGCCTTCATCGGACTATGCAGCTTGAGAGTGGCACAAGTTTCTTTAAACTAATTAACTAACTCCATCTCAAACTCTAAGTGTCTAACGAATTGTCCTCTTTTAAGAGCTCTTGGACTTCTTACTAATGAACAAATAAATAATTATATAGCAACATATATGAAGAGTAGCTGATTGGGAACTTACCTCCTAGCAACAGTTAAGGCAATATCAGGAGGAATCTTGTGAAGAGGCTGTTGCTTTGAGCCCAAGTAGCTCACAACACATACCTATGCTACATATTTTCATGCCAGAATGTTTGTTGGTGGTAAATATGTTTATTCTGCTGAATAGGTCTTTTGTCAGTGTGGAAGCACTGGTCTTCCAGCCTTTAGGTGCATTAGGTGAATGTGAACTATTACATTTTCTTTTAAGTTTTCTTATTTGTTGTTGTTGGTACATTAGTTGTTTAAGCAGGGGAAATTTCAATCACGGACAATTGGTCTTCCCCATTCCACTGCTCCTTGCCCTATCCTAATAATGGCAAGCACCTGGCTAGGAAGCAACAAGTATCAATTTTTAAGTCATTAGTTTGACTCGACCAGGATTCGAATCCATGACTCCACAGTCTACCAACACGGGAGACAGACGCTCTAACTCATTCGGCCATTATTAAGTTTGCTTTTTCCGCTAAATGAACTTTATGTACGCTTAAAACATCCGTAACCAAGTTGTAAATACGTCATACTGTCATTTTATTGCACAGTGCTTTAGAATACCAGAGTGCTTTAGTAAATCTACATAATTCATTTACTTAAAAGAAAGATGTGCTTTCACACCAGTCCAGTGCACACAAGAAGCAATATTGTCTCAATTATCTTCTTAGCACATAAAAAGGACTCCCCTCCCCCCTTTTTTTGCTCCCCATTTGCCCCCACATTAGACTGGAAGTGTGTGTCATTGGTAGAAGCTGATCCAACGAATTCCACCACAATATATGTGCTTTGGAATACCCTCTTCTTCCTCGACGCCCTTCTTTTCTTCTTTGTTTTCTTCTGCATTTTATTGATTAATTTATTTTTCTCTCCAGCATAAACAGGTTTCTGCAACCTGCCTGGGGATATTTGAGCTTCAAATCAGTGGGTAGGGTTTAATCTGTTCAGAATAACCAGAATCACCAGAATCGTTATTCTATGGGTGTTCTTAAAGGTTCTAGACTCAATGGAGTTGGGCTTTATCTAAATCTGAATATTCACCTATGATATAACTGCCATGTGTGTAAAGAACACACGCTAAAATTGCAATTTTCGATGCTTTTGAGTTTCTGCCATTTTCTGAGATAAATATATTACGTGTATCATTATAATCCACCTTACTTTAGTTTGAAGTGACTTTTCTTTAAAAAAAGACTCACTAATGAGATTTTCTAAGTGAAAACATGCAAAATAAATTGTTGGCACGCTTGTCAAAACACTCATCCCAGAGGCTTCAGCATGAACAGGTTCTATTAAAGCTGCTTAGCACTCCCGTCTACACAACAACTGCTTAATAAGCACAGCAGTATCCAAGTTGGATATGCAGGTTCAAATCTACATAAGTGCTTTTTAGTTGAAAATTGAATGCTTTTATCGGACTATGCAGCTTTCAAGGCCAGACTAAGTGGCAGGACAAACCAGTCGGTTATGAATTAGTGCCGTGGTCCCACCCGACACACTTCTTATTTAGGGGAGGTGGTCACCTTGAGAAAGTCATGCAATGCTGCCTCAGGTGTTTATGTCTATTGCCCTCCCCATAGTCCATCAATCAGGACTGAGATTAGATTTTTTTCGTAGTGATACAATGTGGCTTGTGCATATGTTGTGTCTGCTTAAGGCCCTGTCACACTATGCCATATTGCGTCAGCGTATGCCGACATACGCTGCCATACAGCGGAATTTTGAACATGCTAAATAATATGACTTATGCCAAACTTGCCCATAGCTTATCTCAGCGTACACCAGTGGGCTTTAATGAATACTACATATGCCAAACATACCCATAACGTACCCATAACTTGTCTCAGCACACACCAGGGTACACCAGCGTACACCAACGTGTTGGCACAAAATCACATATGTTGGCATACGCTGACGCAATACGGCATAGCGTGACAGGCCCTTTCGGAAGCACTTGGGGGGGGGGGGGCAGTTGCTATAGTAACTGACTTGAAAATCACTGAGTCTAACAGTTCTGAGTGCTTGGACTGAAATAGGCATTAGGTAAGATGATAGTTGCCATCCCGTCCTGATATGACATTAGATGTTGCCAGGACGTAAAACTCCCACAACCAACCAAGTTTTTCCCATCACATAGCTATGTCTGGCGGTCATTCTAGGGGGATATTCTCATCAACTGCCTAAACAGAATCTGGAAGTCCAAGTGTTGTTAATTCCTGTAGTGTTTGTTTATACCCCAGTCACACTACTGCCTGCGATGGCATGCGACCATTTTCCGACCACAATGAAGGGGTGGTCGCAAAGAGGGCGCAAGTGGTCACAAAATGGTTGGAAGATGGTTGCAAGGTGGTCGGTCCTCAGTGGTCGACGACCTTCTTGCGATCATTTCGATTGCAAAGTATTCGCAGTTACTGCATGAAATGTCTCCTTGTGACTAAATTGTCACTCAGAGGTTGGCGACCATTGCTTTTGGTCGCCCATAGGTCAGCAATCATTGCTATGGTTGTAAGGAGGTCACTGGTGACTGCGGGTTCTTTGGTCCAAAGTGGTCGCAAGCGGTTGCAAGCCGTAGTGTGACTGGGGCTTTAGTAGAGCGGCTCTGTGCACCTTGTCCCACTGAGGAGTCGGCATCAGGTTTTGCACGCCACCAACATCAGCCAGCCGCGGGTGACCGCACAGTCCTGCAGAACAAAATGGCGGAAGCACCTCAGGATAATTAAACCAGGATAATCTGAATAAAGTTACCAACATATATTCTAATTAGGAATGTGAATTATTAAGAGTAAGAGCAAGAAAGTTGGAGCGTTTCCCTCCAAAAGTGTATGCAGTCCCAGGACATGTGTAAGTAACAGCAACTCCATGTGTAAATGAACATAATTATGTCATTTGAAAGGGAGATTTCATTTGCAAGAAAAAGAAGATTAACATCTCTGTAATCAAAATGAGAACAAAAGGAACACAACAGATGCACACAAATTAAGACATTTTCCTTTTATAGGGCCATGGAGCGAGTTTTTTTAAACAATAAAATAATAGTGCCTTGCATTGATTTAAAATGACGTTTGCTAGTAATTAGTGAGGTGGGAACACTGTGATGGCACCACCGGTCAGAATAGGTGAATAATCAACGAGAACGACATATAATGAATATTCTGTTATTTATACTTACATAAGTCCTCATACATTACACATAAATTAACTAACTTTATTTATGATATATGTTAACAACTGGTATGGATACTCAATCAATACATGATGCAATATTCCATAGTATAAACAAAAGGCACGATCTTACATAAGCATAGGCATATATAATAGGCTAAGTTGGTGAGTGGAGGTATTTTAAATGGGTTGAAGTCGAGGGCTGAGGCCCATTTGAAAACAGACAAACAATGATCAGTCACATTCACTGCCCCCGCTTGTAAATATACAAAGTTGTCTGGGGCGTGTTAACCCCATGGTTAAAGTCGCCTGGTATAGTTCACTGAGAGAACAAACGCGCTCTGAATGTCATGCATTATGGGTGGGATTCCCCATCACATGAACTACAGGGGTTCGCTACAAACATGGGAACCCCTTTTGCATTGCAGCATCCCATTGATACTATGGTAAAGAATGCAAAACACCAAGGGAATCCCACCCATGAAGTCATTCATACATTAAACGGAAGCACAGACCTCAGGTTTCTAACTGAAAAACTAAGCAAAGATAACTTGGAGAGCTTTTATTAGAGTACAGTTCGAATCTCATTGGCCTATACCAGATCTGTTTAACGTTACATAATCCGTTTGTAACATATTCCGATATACATCATAGGGGGAATGCAAATGTTCTATTACTGGTCGGTGTACATAACCAGGCGCATGTATGTATATATATATGTATGGGTTGGTGGTGCCTGAGTGGGATGTAAATAGACAGAGTGGTGCTGGCAGGTCTGGGTGTGAGTGCACTCAGGGCCTACCCCCTCTGCTGGGATAGGGAACACCACACTCAAAGGTCAAGGTTGGTGGTGGCCATGGGGCCATACAGCTTGGCGGGGGTGGGCAGACCACTGGTATCCATGGGGACCAGGAATGCTGGATCCCTATTGGTAGGGCCAAGAATGCTTGTTTTCCATTGGGGGAAAGGGGTGGGGTGATACTCTACAATGAACCCATGTAACCATATAAATAATAAACCAGAGGGCTTGACTCTCTCTCCTTCTTTACACTTCATACTCTTCCTTTCTCTTTGTCTGCATTGATTTCACCATAGCCTGCCTACACAGCCACAGATTCGATCCTTAGCTTTTACACGTTGGTTCAACTTATATTTTCATATTCTTTAGTAAAATACACCAAGTTGACAATAATGACATCCTATACTTCAGTTCTGAAAAAAACTTTATGATAACTGACTAACTTTAGAAATTTTGAAAAGTAAGCAGGTAAAATAATTTGTAAGTGCACACCAATTGAAGCCAAGTGAACACACTACTACTACTATGTTAATTAGGCCAAGTGTTACTGTTCTTAAGTAGGAAACCACCCGAGAAATGATGAATGAATGCGTAGTACCCTAGTGTTTCATTTGGATATCTAAGATAAAATCTGGATAGCTGTTTTGGTTGTGAAAATACTGTGATTTATCTGACTGTGCCGCTTTCACATAGCCCTCTTCACAGACTGTCCTCACCTTTTCCCGCCAACATGAACGGCTTCTTTGTGAGATCCGGGCAGTCCACGACAGACACGGCCACCTGGGCGAAGTTCCTGCTCAGCCCATCCTGCAACACTGAGCAGACAATAAGGGACACTGGCACCTACCTATTTAACACCAGGCTGTACAAGAGATATATTAAATATGTGAATACATGTAGTCTACATAACCTTAGATATTTAATCAAAACTGAAGTCTGTAACTTTGTCTGGCTTGAATATATATCTATTGATTCTGATCAAGGACACATACCCCGTGACCCATTTCAGAACACCGGCGTTAGCTAACCCGGCGGCGGCCTTTAACACTGGGGCCGATAAAAACTTGTTCAAGCATACGGCCCCAGGTTTGATAACATGACTAGTGGGAAATTGGGCCATGGTGCCAGCAGCCTGATCTCCCGGTGGAGCAGTACTATAAAGACACGACGAGCGCGCAGTGTCACAAGTCGATACCCATCCTGATATGACATTAGGCATTGCCAGGAGAGAAAACCCGAACAAACAAACTTTATTAACACTCAGCAGAAGTGAAAAATTACAATATCTTTAGGGTGATATTCTGCTGTCATCTGTTAAATTGTTTCATCTGAATGCTTCATGTTATATACGAAAGACATGATTTTATAAATGCGTAGGCGGTAGTAGGCCTACGCATGTATAAGTAAGTAAGCAGAGTGATTTCAAACCGGTCTACCCACCAGGACCAGCATGATGCCTACGAGTATTTACAATCACGCCTTTCGACGTGTTATATTGCACACTGGTAGGACTAGTTTACTATTTGCTATACAGTTATATTCTGTGGAAATGTTTACATGGCTAATAATATGTTAGTCGGCCGAGCAAAAACATTCCTGTATCAAAATAAATATACAACAAAAATGCCCAGTGTTGCACAGCTCGAGTTAATTTCTCACCACGACAACCACTGCTGAGTTCTGCTCCTGCCTACCTTTCGCTACTTCTTCCAAATCAGGACAATGGAGAGTCAACTTCTGCACTTGTGCGGCCATACTGCTAACGTGTGCAAGGTGGGCAACTTACGAGACCAGTAAAACAACGGGGCCTCAGCCTTCTGTTAGTTCAACTTTGACCTCCTGATAGACAGGCCCTGGTTGGATAAGACAAAATAACTCCCAGGTCATGCTATATATAGGCTATATACTACTGTAAGTAGGTTGGCCAGGCTGTCCAGCTACTCGTGTCGGAACGTAGATAACAGTCCTACTAGTTTCCAACACACTTTCAAAAGGGGTTCAAATAGGTCTGCTATTGACCGGATATGAATTGTGGGAATTCGCACAGATTCGGGTTGGTTGGTTGTTGGAGTTTTACGTCCTGGCAACATCTAAAGTCATATCAGAATGGTTACCGACTTGTGACAGTGCACAGTCATGGTGACGTTATAGTACTGCCCAACTGGGAGACCAGGCCACAAGCAGGATGACCTGATATCCCACTCAGTCACAATTTCCTGACACTGAGCCAACCAGTCCTTGACCTTGCCTAATAATGCCGAGTGCCTGGCTAGGAAGCGACAAGTTTACATTTTTAAGTCATTGGATTGACTCGACCAGGGTTCGAATCCCACGATCTACCAACACGGGAGACAGACGCTCAACTCATTCGGCCATTCCGTCTGGTCCATAGGTTCAGTGATTGGCAAGACAGTCATCAAAGCAGGCCTTCAGTGTTTCGTATAAAGATACCAGGTGACCCCAAGCCATTTAAAGCTGCATAATCCGACGAAATCATCTTTTTCTTTAAATACCTAATATTAACACTTACATAGGTTGTATCCTATCAACGCATTCATTAATTATTCATTGCAATTTGGTGCTTTTGTGCAACAACAAAAAAACCAACAAAAACCAACAAAAAAAGTCAGGTAAACAAAGTGCATGTCCAGCATTTCGGTGTGCACACCAATATTTATTCTAACTGTTTTCACATCCAGTAACTCCAACGTTAGCCCTTCAAAATAAATATGACTTCAAACTTCAAATCAAAGAAAAGTAGATTGCCCATCACAATCTAGTCTAATATATTTGTTTAAAAACAATAGCAGAAATAAAATGCAAAGCCGTCGGATCAGGGATGCGAGTTTAATCTTAGCCTTTTTTTTGTGTGGTACATTAGTTGCTTAAGCAGGGGAAATTTCAATTTTGGAGGATTGGTCTTCCTCATTCCACTGCTCCTTGCCCTATCCTAATAATGCCGAGCGCCTGGCTAGGAAGCAACAAGTATCAATTTTTAAGTGATTGGTTTGACTCGACCAGGGTTCGAACCCACGATCTCCCAACACGGGAGACGGATGGTCTAATGCCCGGTACACACCTCCCGTATAAAACCTAAAACTGCCCGTTTCACGACTAAGTTTGAGTTTTAGTCGGTTTCATTCTTTAGGTGTGTGACCCCCTAACACACCTGAGCCTTCTGATTCGTGACTTAAAACTCAGTTTTAGGGCTTAAGACTGGAATCTTATAAGATTAGAAAAATGAATCAGGCAGTTTTAGTCGGGAAACGGGATGGGTCGGGTTGTGACGGGCAGTCAGTTTTAGCACGTGAATCATATACGGGAGGTGTGTACCAGGCTTAACTCATTTGGCCATCCCTCTGGAGGCAGCATTGTGTAATCACATCCAGTAGGCCGGCCCAACACAGAGAAATTTGGAGCTGGTGGGGCGTGGGGGCCATTAATATATATACTTATAATACTAAACCAGGTTGTCCTGTCACTGTGAGTTTGGACTTTACAGACACAGATGATTGCGTCGATGATGTGTTACGAAGCATCCACTTTCTGGCTAGTTGTCTCCGATTTGGTAGAATCAGCCATGTCTCTCTTGACTAGTCGAATAACAGTCACCAAATGTCAGTTCCACATACTATCCCCCTTTCTATAGTTCGTATGTCCTTTTTATACTTCGTATATATACATTTTAAAGTTATTGTTTTGACTCAACCAGGTTTCGAATCCCACGACCTACCAAAACGGGAGATGGATGCTACACACATTTGGCCATCCGTCTGGTACATTTCAGAATCAAAACTTGAACAAAAACGGAGATTCAATGTGTTAGTTTCTATTACTCCAACCATTACATAAGTGTGCAATCCAACATGGAAGTCAAAGCCACACACACACAAATAACCCCCGTTGGTCTGTGACGTCATTCGCAAATCCTCAATGGGGTTCGACAAATCCACGGTAATCGATAGGTGGCGCTGCAACGCAACTCGGGCCATGGCAGTGAAGTACCGACGTCTGTTTACATGGATACGCATTTGTTTTGTTTGTTTATTTGTTGTTTTACGTCCTAGCAACATCTAAGGTCATATCAGGACAGGTATTGACTTGTGACAGTGTGCGCTCATGGCGACTTTATAGTGCTGCCCCACTGGGGGACCATGCCACCAGCACCATGATCTGATATCCCACACACCCTACACACCCACCACACATACCTACACATACACCCCACCACATCCCTAAGCACCCACCACATCCCACCAGGCTAGCCGTGAATATGTCGACACGGCGTAAACCAACCAGCAATCAATCAATCACTCACCCCCACACCCCCACCACACACCCCGAATCCCCAAGCAATCCCCACACACACCAACATCCTCACCACACCCCTATACCTCCACCACACACCCCTACACACCCACCACACAAACATACGTCCCCACCACCCTACCCACTCACACCTACACCCCTACCACACCCACCTACAACTCTAACCCCCACCACACACACAAACACCCAAACAACCCCCAACCACCAACAACCCCAAATACATCCCCACCATACGCACTCACCACACATCCCTACACCCCCACCACACACCCCGACATCCCCACACACACCAACCACACACACCAAAACCTCACCACACCCATACACCTCCAGCACACACCTACCACGCAAACATCCTCCCCCCCCACTCACACCTACACACCACCACACCCACCTACACCCCTCAACCCCCACTACACCCCCTCCACCCCTACCACACACACCTACACCAAAACCACCCCCAACCCTCTCAACCCCACCACACACACCCTGAACCCCTACCCCACCCCACCTACACCCCACTACACACACCTATACCCCCACTACTCACTACACCCCTACCACACACCCCTAACCACCACCACCACCACGCCTACAACACACCTACGCCCCATGTACCGCTTTCACTTTATTATCGCTGACGATGGCCCGACTTGCGTCACAGCGCCACCTAGAATTTTAGTTCCTTCGGTTGATTGATTGATTGGAGGTTGCTTTACGCCGTGTCGGCAGCATAGGCCATATTCACGGCGAGAAATGTTTGTTTTTGTTCAAACCATCGCTTTTACATGTAAAAGCATACAATCAATTTTGTGTCAATGGACACTCATGAATTTTGTAAACTCACAATCATAATAGCTAAATAAAAGTCTAAATGATAGTATTATTCTCTGATGAAACAAACCAGCTGCCCTCAAAAAGGCTAAAATGTTTTCTTGTTTTACTTTAGTAAAAAGGTCATGCATGTTGTTTGCAGTGTAAAATTGTTGGTGCAGGGCCATGAAATCCATACAGTTTAATAAAGTGTGTTTTAATGTCAGTGGGGACTGACATCCAATACATTCAAGGGGAGGTTCCCCCTTGAGCAGAAAAACGTGTGTTAGCCATGAGTGGCCAATATGGCATCTTGTTAAAACAACCTCGTCGTGTCGCCCTTCCAGGCGACTCTGCGGCAGTCAGTTCACGGAGGGGGTAATTCTATGGAGTTTGTTGTCTGGGTGTTCATCCCATTCGATCTGACATAGGTTCCAAATGTATTTTTGAATGGTAGGTTTCAGATCAGAGTGGGGAATATGACAGTGTTCCAAAGGAGCAGTCAGGGCTCGAGTGGCCGCTTGATCTGCTCTCTCATTTCCTGGGATACCCACATGACTAGGCACCCAACATAGGTGAATGTCAAATTTTGCTATTGAAAGAGAGTTTAGTTTAATGAGTACTTTAAGTAGTATTGGGTGGTCTAGTTGCCTATTGTCTAAAGCCTGAAGGCAGGAAAAAGAGACAGTGAAAATGATGAATTTATGACTGGCTGAGGTTTCGATGCACTCTAACGCGAGTAGGAGTGCTTGTGCCTCAGCAGTAAAGATAGAACTCTGATCTGGAATACGCGTACCTAATTCACGTCCATGGACGATTGCTGCCGCAGAGACTCTGTTGTCTGTCTTTGACCCATCCATGTAAACGGCTAGGTAGGAGTTAAAAGCACTTCGCACAGCGATAAAGCTTTCATGATATGAAAGTGGGTGCGTTTGAGATTTTTTTGACATGGCCAGCTGGAGGATGAAGTTTGCGTTCCTCATCTGCCAGGGAGGAACATCTGAATATTATGAGGGTGCTATGTTATGTAGATTTGCCCTCAGGGCCTCCAAATGAGGCTTTATTCTGAGGCCTAACGGCTTTATGTATGTTATAGAGGCGTTCATATGGTGGCATAAAAATGTAGTTATATGCAGGATAGTTCTTTCGGTACTCCATTCCGATAGACTGACTATCACTATCAGATGATTTGGGTAAAGAAGCTGCTGAGAAAGCATTCTGTCCGTGCATATTGAGTTATAGGCGCATACGCAGAATGAAGCCATGTTTGTACAATTACAGCCGACTTCGGCTTATAAAATCAAGGACACGTATTGCACTGGGTGGTGTGCTATTTTCGGGTGCGAACCTGGCGAGTCCTTTTGACACTAACACTAGTAAGAGAAAAGGAAAGAACCCCGCCCCCGTCCCCCCAAAACAACAACAAGGCAAGAACGCAGTACGAAATCTCCCCGCCCAATCTCTCATCCTCCCCGCCACCAGTCCCCGCCTCCCTACACACCCTTTGGTGTTTTGGCGCCAAAACCGCGCGTTATTTTTGTCGTCTGCTCTGCTCGTATCCGGTGGCTGACGTTTAGCCGCGCGTCCCACATCCTACTGAGGGCGTCCCGGCCATACAGGGACCGTGTTTGTCGGTGTCGGCGGGATGAGAAGGGGGCGGGGGAGGTGAGTGGGTGAGGGGGGGTTGAGGGGGGGGGGGGGTGCTGTTCACACCGCCTGCTCTTCGCAACTGACCTGCCATCACCAGACATCGACAGTCATAGCCGCCACCACAACTTCTCCTCGCCCACCCGGCTACCACCACCATTAAACCACTACAGCTATAGTCACCCCATCTTATCACCACCACCCGCCACTTCTCCCCACCCACCAGTCTACCACCGCCACTGTGACACCACCACTACCACCACCACCACCATTATCAGCCCTCCTCATCCGCACCCACCATCACTCCTCACACACCATTTCCCACCACCATCGAACCACCGCTGCACTGCCACCACCACCATCACCACCACCACACACCATTACCACCATCAACACCACCACACCCACCACCACCACCATGGCCACCACAAGGGCCATGACCACCACCATGACCACCAGCACTATCACCACCACCATGACCACCACCATGACCACCACCATGACCACCATGACCACCACCATGACACCACCACTACCACCACCATTACCACACATCACCTGGCCGTCCTGAGATGACGATAGATGTTGCTAACGCTCATCATAGCCAAAAGTAAACTGGGTGATAAAGCAAAGCTCACAGAAACTATAGAAGACAAAACTGGCCTACCATATCACCAGAAACAACTCTCTCAAAGCTGTGAGAACAGCAAAAAAGAAATACATAATAAAGCAGGACAAAGACTGGGGAAGCAATACAAACAAATTCTGGAAAAATGGAAACCTATTATTCCCCAAACATAACAAAGAAGAGCACACAAACTTTCAAGATAACGAAGGGACAATGCTCACAGACAAAGATGCAGCAAACAAACTGAACACACACTTTGCCACAATAGGACAAAAGCTGTCAGAAAATTTTTAAAAAGGTGGGAAAATAGATCAGGAACTGTGCACAACGAAATCCCGGCCTGCAAAACAGATATAATAGAAGTACAAAAATGAATAAATGACATAGACACAAATAAACCAAGTGGAATAGATGTAATCCCAACCAAAATACTGAAAGAGGCACTCCAAGCCATCCCGGCCACTATAGTAGACCTATTCAACATCTCCTTTGAACAGGGGCGTTTTATCTCAGCCTGGAAAATGGCAAACATCACCCCCATTCACAAAATTGGAGACAAACAAAACATGCGAAACTACAGGCCAATATCGATTCTTCAAACCCCAGGCAAACTCATTGAAAAAGTGTTACATAGACACGTAAATGAACACCTGGAAAAAACCGATGTACTAACCGAAAGACAAGGGGGCTTCAGGAAACTGCACTCCACATAAAAAACAATAGCTAACCTAGCAAATGACATACTGGTATCAATGAACCAAAAACAATTAGTAGGAGCAGCCTTCATTGACTTCAGCAAAGCATTCGATACAGTAGAGCATAACATACTACTGGAAAAACTCAAATCCATGGGCATAAAATCCAACACTATGGACTGGATAAAATGCTACCTGAACAACAGGCAACAGAAAACAAAAATAACAAATACAGTACCAGACAACCAACCTGTCACATGTGGTGTACCCTAAGGGTCAGAGTTAGAGCCACTGCTCTCTATAATCTACATAAACAATCTTGAAAAATGGTTGCAAACCGAATGCCTCCAACTATATGCAGATGACACAGTGATATATGCAAATGGCACCACAGAAGAGGAGGTAATAACTAAGCTAAACAAGCTCATACTAAAACTAGACGAGTGGTGTGAGTCCAACAAAATAACCATCAACACAAGCAAGTCAATAACAGTTCTCTTCTCGCATAAACAAATGCAAGAAAGAAAACTACATTGTAAGCTAGTAAACCAAACATTAGAAAATGTAGACCATTACAAACACATAGGCCTTGAGTTGGACAGCCAACTAAACTACAACCTATGTATAAATAAAATTATCCAGGAAGTAAACCACAAACTGTGGCTATTTGCAAAGCTAGGAGACTACATGACACAAGAAATGTCGATAGAAATCTTCAAGGGCATGGTGCTCCCCTATTTTGACTATGGAGATGTAATCTACATGGGGGCGAGAAAAGAACTACTAAAAAAACTGCAAATACTGCAGAACAGAGCCCTAAAAATCTAAGAGTAGACAAGCTGCACCCCACCTATGACATACACAAAAGAACCAAAGTGAAATTACTAGAAAATAGGAGAATAATTCATTTGAAAACATTAGCATATAGCTATAGTCAAAACAATAAACTCCAAACAAAACCACAAAGGGCTACTAGAGCAAATAATGCGCCACTACTAAAGCAGACCAGAAGCCAAATAAAAGCTCATGAGAGAAGCACGCTGGAAATGGCGGTCAAGGTGTGGAATGCCCAAACGGTAAAGGAATGACAAATTCCTGACCTAAAAACTTACAAAAAATATCTGTGCAAAATAAGGCTAGGAAACCCCCACTAAGCTGCACTGCAAAGGGGCATGTGATATGTCACGGCCCACCAGCGGGACACCCAATGGAAGGTAGCCATGCCAAAAGTAGCCAGATAACGCGCCACACAGCTATGTACAAACCTATGATATGTAAATAGGAGTAGGCTAGTCTAGTAATAAGAGTAGAACAAAATAAAATACATATATGGCAAGAAAATCCAAAAAAACTAACATAGGCTACTAACTATTCCAACCAATTATCTATCTGCTACTGAAATGCAGGCAATCAAATACCTTACCAGCAGCTACTGTGTGGTAAGATAACACCAACACTACAACTGGCCAGCATTGAAAACAAGCCTGGGTACCTGGGCTTATATGCTATGGACAGTATAAATACAGCCTCAATAAAAAATAAATAAAATTTAAAAAAAGTGTTAGCAGAGATCATCTCCCTCACCTACCAGACTCTCTGACTGCAGCTACACACATGTCCAATGTGCCACCACACATTCCGAGCACAAATTGGACTCATCGATCATCGATGAGTTCACAACAAATGATGAGTTGCTGTCGTCGTCGCCACCAATGGACAACCAAGAAGTCATCAGCCTTTTTATGAAGCTCACATTCGCCTGCCCCCAGCTTTGCCACTACTTCTACTTCCCTCTATCCCACCCAAACCCAACTCTAAACCCCGCTTTACCCCCACCTCTACTGGACTACTACCCCCACCTCTACTCCATCCCACCCCACATCTACCCCCAGACGGGATGGCCGAATGAGTTAGAGCGTCTGTCTCCCGTGTTGGTAGATTGTGGGATCGTGGGATTGTGGGTTTTAATCCTGGTCGAGTCAAACCGATGACTTAAAAATTAATGCTTGTCGCTTCCTAGCCAGGTGCTCGGCATTATTAGGATAGGGCAAGGAGCAGTGGAATGAGGAAGACCAATCAACCACAATTGAAATTTCTCCTGCTTAAACAACTAATGTACTCCCCCCCCAAAAAAGAAGCTCTACCCCCACCTCTACATCCACCCGTACCGTAACCCCTACTCCCTCCCCTCACTCGTCTTATGTATGTCATGTTGCATTGATATATGTTGGGAGATAATGAAATTAAGGCGAATAGCTGATATATATATATATATATATATATATGTATATATATATATATATATATATATATCCACGTATATATGCACGCGTATATGTGTAAGGAAAGCGCACTGTCGTGCCCCCCGGTGTTTGCGGGGGAACTCGCGTATTTACGCATGCGTATATCCGGGTGTAAGGAAAGCGCACTGTGCTTCCCCCCAGTGTTTTGCGGGGGAACTCGCCACTGATTTGCGGGACAGCCACCGGGTGGCACTCGATGATGTGCACAACCTACGAGCATTCCCCGCCCGCCGCAATTGCCTCGCAACACTGCTACACTACAGACCTACTAAGATTTTTAATTTTTACTCATTTTCTCTTTTTATTTTCGGTAGGGCACTTGGCCCAGCCAGATGCATTGTACAACTTGGTTTTGTAATAAATGATGTATCGACCATACGAGTGCTATGTTGTGCGCCCATTACATATTTAACCGTTCGGCTATTCCATCCCCGCTTAAGGCGAGCCAACGAGTTAATTTATGTAATTATTTCCATGTGAATTTCCTGGGCCTGCCGTGGGCTGCTGCGGCCTCTCGTCCCGTCTGCAGGTAGTCCGTCGCCGCCGATGTCTTCCCCCCGGCGCAAAAGGCGTACAGCCAGAGTCTCGTCTAAATACTGAATCTGCTATGAAACGCCTTTATCGGCCTATAGTATATAGGTGTCTATGAGTTAGATTATTTCAACTACTGGCGGTACCCCATCGCGGATCGGAGTGTTTTTATGTTATTACTGTTACTGAATGAGTCTAGAACTACGCGGCCTAGCTAAAGATGCTGCCACTGTCACTGATAATAAGTCTAATAAGTTAACGTCGTAATTTCCGTCCGAATGTAACCCTAAGTTAATTCCGTAAATGTCTCGTCTTAATATTCCCGCAGATGGGTAAAGGAACTGCATAAGGCTTTCTTAGGCATAAGGCCCTTAATTACGTATAAAGCAATCGAATATCAGGTTTCCCATAGCGGTTAATCTACAGTACTACTGGAGGATAGTAAAGAATGCAAGGAACATCCCAATCCACCTTCTCAAGAATTCACGCCTTTATTCTTACCAAAACTAACAATGATACCAGCGAAATGGATGTATGCAATGAATAAATATAGTTTACCCTTTTTCCCTCCCTTATCGTTTCATTAATCATGTTTGGAATTCCGATAGTAAAAGCCTAAATATCGGCTGAAAGATCAGAGCATGTTAAAAACACGTCTGACCGGTCTGGCCCCGAACGCCCGACCCCTTATCGTTGCTTAGCTAGTCGCTCAGCAACGCTTTACCACCGAGAACCCTCGCGTGCACAAGTGTGAGTAATTTGCGCGCGCGCGAATTGCGTGCGTGCAAATTACTCAAGGCGAATAGACACGCCCACTTCACATATATATATATATATATATATATATATATATATATATGTATATGTACACACATATATGCACAAATACAACTAAGTTGATACTCAAACTTGTGTTTTTTTTGTGATTCTTCGCTGTTATTTATTTTTTTAAATAACTTTATGCGTGTTTATTTGACAGGTGTACCAGAAGGATATATATATATAATCTGTTTGGTCTATATATATATATATTTGTGTGCATGTTTCTCACCAGGCATGGCTGGTTTTGAGAGATTGCTTAGTCAAATACTAGATTTGACCTAAGTGCTGATTTAACCTTGCCTTACAAACACATTACTCACCGCAACGTATGCAACGTCTACGGTCTAGTCACCTCCCCTCAAAGTTCCCCCCTTCAGCCCCTTCATCTCCCCCCCCCCCCCCCCCCAAAGAAGTCACCTTCAAAAAACGAACAAAAAATGCCTACCAAGCAATTCACACTATGAGAAATTGAACACACCCAATACCCACTGTATCACGAATAAATGGAGGAAAATCCCAATGACCTAAAACGGGCAGAAAGGCCAATTACATAATGAAAAGAACCAGACGAGATACGCTAGTGGTTAGAGCGGACACTTCCCATGCGAGAGGTTGTGGGAATCATCTCTGACCAAGCCAAAGTAAAGACTTGCAGAGCAGAACTGGTACGTGTGGGCACTTTGCCTGGTCTTATGGCAATGGCAGGTTGGCTCAGTGCCAAGGTAATATGACCGTGTGGGATGGCATATCACGGTGCTGCTGGTATGGTGGCTGTATGGGGCAGCACTATGAAGCCGTTAAGAGTCTGCACTGTCACAAGTCGATACTATATCTGACGTTACCTTACGGGTTACTAGGATGGAACGCAGCAATCAATAAATTAATAAGCCTATTAATTTATAAATCCATAGATCTATAAATCCATGAATCCATTAATCTATGAATCTGTGAATCTATAGATCTAAACATCTGTAAATCCATTAATCTATAAATCTATCAATCTATAACTCTATAAATCTATGAATCTATAAATCTATAAATCTATAGATCTAAAGATCAATAGATCTATGAATCTATAAATCTATGAATCTGTCTACCTATCTATGAATCTATAAATCTATAAATCAAACTCCGAAAATTTAAGACCAATTCCCTAACGATGATAACGTCAGTTTATTGGCATCTGCATTACAGCTCACCTAAAGTTCAATTCTAAGCTATTCAAGGTTGAACATCCCTCCCCCCTCCCCCCGTACAACAATATTCTAAATTAGATATAGGCGATTTGACAACAGCGACAGTATCACAATGGACAGCACCAGTAAATTAATTAACCTGAAACAAAGCAGGTGCTCCTTGGGCTCGCAGTGCTGTGATTACTGCCCAGTGATTCTGACTCAACAGTCACAAAGCCTCTTCACTGCTCATCACACATACGAGATTCTGCTTCTTTACTGTCACGGTCGTCAATTAAACAATGAACATTGTGGCGTTCCCTGTGGCAGAGTGGTTAGAGTGTTTGACTTTTTTCTAGGTCAGACTCCTAATCTGAGGGTTGGCGGTTCGATTCCCCGTGCCTCCAGCTCTGCCAATTTGGATTTCCACCGCTGTGTATAACTTATAGCATCATCAAAGGCCGGTTGCTCTCATACCATGTCTATGTGGTGTGGGAGGTTAAAAAAAATCCCTTGGGTCGGTAAAAGTGTAGGCTCGGGCTTTCTATTGACCAGCAGTGGAATGAGGAAGACCAGTTGTCTATGAATGAAATTTCCCCTGCTTGAACAACTAATGGACCAAACAAAAAAAACAAAAAAACAACATGTCCATGTTGCACAATGCTTTTTTCTCCACCTCCTCCGCCCTATCCTTATATAACCGAGCGCCAGGATAGGTAGTGACAAGTATAAAGTTTATGAGTCGTTGGTTTGATGCGTCTGCACTCTGGGAATCAGAAACGCCGGATCCCTCCACCTGGTATACTCCAGTCACACTATGTTTGCGATCGCTTGCGACCACTTTGCGACCACTGTGCGACCACTTTGCGACCATTGTGCGACCACTTTGCGACCCCTTTGCGACTATTAAAAAGAGGCGACCGCAAAGTGACCGGCGACCGGTCGGTGATCAGTCAGCGATCAGTCAGTGACCAGTCGATGACCTCCGGGCGACCACTTTGGTTGCAAGGCGATTGCAGACGCTGCACAAAAAACCCTCCTTGTGACCATCTGATAGCCGACCGATCGCCGACCGATCGCTGACCAGTTTTCCCTGTATTTTGTCACAAGGAGGTCGCAAAGTGGTCGCAAGTGGTCGTAAGCCATAGTGTGACTGAGGCCTTACTGTGATAGCAAGTTTCACACTGGTATTTTCTTAAAGAGCTGGTAACACGTCTAGTCCAGTCAAGTTGTGGTTTGACCCAAAACAAATTGCAATAGAAAGTTTCTCACTGGGATTCATGCGCTATTTGTGGTATCTGGACAGCTGGTGTTTTGGAGGCAGTTCCTTATTTGACCTCATTATAACTTCTGTAATTTGTGCTTTTTTTTCTTCATGCATCATGAATAGTTGCTCTTTAATCGCTTGTCGAGATCCCTAATTAAGCAACGAATTTCAGTGCTCGTATTATGAGGGTATACCTTCATGGAACGTGCTTATCAGGTAAACTGTGTAAATGTATAAATGTATCATGTATATAGCTACATCAGGCAAAGTATTATTACAATGTATTATGAATAGTGATACATTATGCACATCACAATTGTATAATCATTGTAGAAATATGCTAGATACTTAGTTCCAAGCCATTAGGTACTGTGTGTAGGGATACAAATAATTGAGTTGAATTAAAGCTGCATAGTCCGATGGTTTCAAGTTTCTGCCCTGTCCTTTTAGATAAATACATTAGATTGGTTGCAGTAATCTACGTTACTTTAGTTTTAAGTAGTTTAAAAAAAAAGAAAAATGGTTAACTTTTGAGATATTTGAAGTGCCAACCTGTAAAATTAGTTTTGGCATGCATGCTAAAACTCGGACACCATAGTGTAAAGTCGTCGGCTGGCAGCTGTAGTTTGTGTAGGCAGGCTTCAGGACGATGTTGAGGGCATCATTTATGCAACTGAGACAACTCAGATCCATCAAGGATACTCTAACACGTGACTCATTAGAGAAGGTTACTCATGCTTTCATTGGTTCATGCCTGGATTATTGTAATGCTCTCTTGTATGGTCTGCCGCTGTGCAGTATCTCAAAACTGCAATGTATACAGAATGCGGCTGCCAGGTTGTTGACGGGTACAAAGAAATTTGATCACATCACTCCTGTGCTGAAATCATTACACTGGCTCCCTCTGGAGAAGAGAATTGACTTCAAGGTGCTGCTTCTTGTATATCGTGCCTTGCATGATCAGGCTCCAGAATATATGAGAAATATGCTTCAGGAGATAACAAATGTTCGAACACTGCGCTCTACAGTCTCCAGCCAGTTACCAGTTCCTCGGAGCAGATTCAAAGGCTTTGGGAATCATGCTTTGAGTATTGCTGCCCCGAGACTGTGGAATGCTCGGGCAAGCTCTTAAGACACATTTGTTTAAATCTGCTTTTAACTAGGTGAAATTTATTTTCCTGTATATTTGTTTGTTGTGTAAAATGCCTGAGAACGGCTTGCTGGATCGGGTCCTATATAAATGTTTCATTATTATTATTATATGAAATCAATACAGGCAAGGAGTGAAAGGAAGAGTATAAAGAGTAAAAGTAGAGTGAGAGCTTTCACCCTCAGGTTTATTATTATATAGTGGTACATGGATCTGATATGGCATACCACCTGACCATTATCTCCAATCAGCAACAAGCATTTCTAGTTCCACCAATGAACAGTAGGCATTCTGGGGTCACCATTGCTACTGTGCTCTACCCACCACCACCATGCAGTGTGGTTGCTTGGCCTGCACCTCCCTGCTGTGTGTGTGTGGTGATCCGTGACTAACAGTTGGGTGGGAGGGGGTAGTGAGTAGAGCTCTTGAGTTCCTTACACACTAACAGTAGTGCCCCTTTTACACTATCTATCTAATACACAATGACTATTGACTACAAGTAAAGAATCACCAGCAACTACATAAATACATTCATGCACCTGGCCCGATACACCATTTACATTAATAGACCATTTGTACTCCTTTATATACCATTTCATATTCCTACCAATGCGTTTTATCAGAATATTTTACAATAGGCTTCAGCAGTAACATGCATGGTGGTTTGACCCAAAACAAATTGCAATAGAAAGTTTCTCACTGGGTATGTCTTTCTATGTGCCAACACATCCTTACTAAAGTGCAGCAGTATCTAAGTTAGATATGTAGAATCAAATCTAGATAATTGTTTTTAATTTGAAAAGTTCATACTTTCGTCGGACTATGCAGCTTTAAAGTTGCACACTGCGATGAAAGCTTCAAGTTGTTAAAAACGAAGCATTTGTCTATATTTGAACTAAAATATCTAACTTAAATACTGGGGTATTTATTAAGCAGTTGTTGCTATCCAGAAGGGCATACTGTGTCAATTTAATACCTGTTTCTCTTACTGCTGAAGCCTACTTTATTTTAGTTCGATGTGTGTTAGAATTAATTGTGCATGATTACACTTCAAATATGTCCAACATTAGTAATTTGAACCGAAGTTATTTCAAACTAAATTAATGTGAGGCGGGACTGGGCCCATATCTGTGACGCCTGTATGTGAACACACGTCGGAGGTGTGGGACTGTACTACTAGGATGTAAAAGGGGGGTGGGGGATCACACACAAAAATCAACGGGATACAGATGTGACATTGGCGTGGGGTGACATCTACAGGGATTATATTTCAGTGTATGTACGTAACTGTGGCGGCGTGGCCTGAAAGAAGAGAGAGAAAGAGATAGAGAAAGAGATAGAAAGAGATAGAAAGAGATAGAAAGAGATAGAAAGAGATAGAAAGAGATAGAGAGATGTAGAAAGAGATAGAGAAAAAGAGAAATAGAGAAAGAGAGAAAGAGAGATAAAGAGAGAAAGTGGGAGAGAAAGAGAGAAAGTGGGAGAGAAAGAGAGGGAAAGTGAGATAGAGATAAAGAGAGAGAAAGAGAGAAAGAGAGAAAGAGAGAGAGGGAAAGAGAGAAAGAGAGAAATAGATAGAGAAAGAGATAGAGAAAGAGGTAGAAAGATATAGAGAAAAAGAGAAAGAGAGAAAGAGATAAAGAGAGAAAGTGGGAGAGAAAGAGAGGGAAAGTGAGATAGAGAGAAAGAGAGAGAAATGGAGAGAAAGAGAGAGGGAAAGAGAGAAAGAGAGAAAGAGATAGAGAAAGAGATAGAAAGAGATATAGAAAGAGGTAGAAAGAGATAGAGAGAAAGAGATAAAGAGAGAAAGTGGGAGAGAAAGAGAGGGAAAGTGAGATAAAGAGAGAGAAAGAGAGACAGAGAGGGAAAAGAGAGAAAGAGAGAGAAAGAGAGAAAGAGAGGGCGTGTGTGTACTGGTGAGCGGGGTGGGGCAGGAGGGGAAATAAGTGGGTAATGTGTACGTGAACATATGAACGGAGACATCAGGCTTTTCCCAGTAAGACACTCGGACGAACACGACTGAGGAAGTTAATCCCGGTGTTACGCTCATCAGTGGCAACCCACGCAAGTCGGATGGGGAAACAGCTGCAGTGAATGCTTCCTACTGATATGTGCATATATTGTCAGATTAAACTCACGAAGCCCGATTTCATTACTAGTGGAGGGGTCGGGGTTAGGTGGTGGATAATCGTAGGACATCAAAACGGTAGTAGTTAACTACTTTCGACCCGGTGAGAGGGGTGATTGGTTGGTAGAGAGGAGGTGGAAGGATGAGATCCTACACATCCAACTTCGACATTCATTGTGTATGTGGGGGCAGTGTGTGTCTGTAGGGGGCAATGTATGTATGTGGGGGGCATTGTGTGTCTGTGGGGGCCGTGTGTGTCTGTGGGGGGCAGTGTGTGTTTGTGGGGGGCATTGTGTGTCTGTGGGGGGCAATGAATGATGTGGGGGCAGTGTGTGTCTGTGGGGGTTGGGGGGCAATGTGTGTCTGTGGTGGGTGCAGTGGGTGTCTGTGCGGTCAATGATATGTTGTAGGGGGGGCATTGTGTGTCTGTGGGGGTGTGTGTCTGTGGGGGCAGGGGTGGCAAGTGTGTGTCTGTGGGGGCAGTGTGTGTCTTGTGGGGGGGCAATGTGTTCTGTGGGTGGCAGTGTGTGTCTGTGGGGGCATGTATGTGTGGGGGGCGTTGTTGTAGGGGAGGAAGTGTATATCTGTTGGGGCAGTGTATGTTTTGGTGCTTAGTGTGTTTTGAGGGCGTGTGTGTCTGTGGGGGGCAAGTATATATTTGGGGGGGGGCAGTGTGAGTTGTGGGGGGGGGGTGCAGTGTGTGTATGTGGGGGCAGTGTGTGTCTGTGGGGGGTCAGTGTTTGTCTGTGGATGGCAGTGTGTCCGTAGGGGTAAGTGTATGTCTGTGGGGTGCATTGTGTATCAGTGGGGGCAGTGTGTGTCTGTGGGGGGCAGTACGTGTCTGTGGGGGGGGGCAGTGTATGTCTGTGGGAGGCAGTGTATGTCTGTGGGGGGGCAGCGCATGTATGTGGGGGCAGTGTTTGTCTGTGGGGGGGGCATTGTGTGTCTGTGGGGGGCAGTGTGTCCGTGGGGGGGGCAGTGTTTGTCTGTTGGGGGTTGTGCATGTCTGTGGGGGCAGTGTGTGTCTGTGGGGGCAGTGTGTGTCTCCACTCCACCAGTCCTCCACTCCTCACTTGTCACGCCTCCTCGACGCATCAGGAATCGCCGACTACGCCGAATCGTCGCCTGGCGGCTCGCGCTCGCCGCCTCGCACTCCACGCCTCCTAGCTTCCAACCCGTACACGAAGCAGCGAAGAACTCGCGCACCACTCACACCTCGCAGCACCCGGCCTCTCACGTCTCGTCGCTACGACGCAGGTTTACACGCCTCAACTCTCCTCGCATCCTCCCGTCCCTTCTTCTCCTCCTCTACTCCAGGTTCTCCGCCACTCACCAATCTTCCTCCATTCCTCTCCTTCACTTCTACCTCCTCCAGTCTTCCTCTCCTCCACTCCTCCACTCATCCACTCCGGTTCGCTGGACTCCTCCACTCCTCCAGTCTTTTCTCACTCCTTCATTCCACTTCATCCACTCTTCCACTCCTCCACTTCCTCCAATCCTCCACTCCTCCACTCCACCACTCCTCCACTCCACCTCTCCTCCACTCCTCCACTCCTCCACTCCTCCACTCATCCACTCCTCCACTCCTCCACTCCTCCAATCTTCCACTCCTCCACTCCACCACTCCACCACTCCTCTCTTCCTCCACCTTTCACTCCCCCTCCTCCAATCCTCCACTCCTCCAACCTCCACTCACCACTCCTCCACTCCTCCTCTCCTTCTCTCCTTCTCTCCTCCACTCCTCCTACCCACACTCCTCCACTCTTCCACTCCTCCACTCTTCCACTCCTCCACTTCTCCACTCCTCCACTTCTCCACTCCTCCACTTTTCCACTCTTCCACTCCTCCACTCTTCCACTTCTCCACTCCTCCAGTCCTCCACTCCACCACTCCACACTCCACCCTCTACTCCTCATCTCCTCCTCTCCTCCTCTCCCCCACTCCTCCTCTCCACACTCCTCCACTCTTCCATTCTCATAAACGAAAACCAGCGATCATCTCGTGACAGTCGGGGAGTAGCCCCCCCCCCCCCCCATCGACAACCCCCACCCCCCAGACGAACTGGTTCCCATCCCATAGTGCACCACGCTAATGTTATCTTCGTCCGGTTAGAAAGATCACCCGACCGATAAATGGCATGGTACCCTATGCCAGTTTTTGAAGCAACATGTTGACACTGTTCATATTACAAGTCCAACAAAGAAAAGAAAAGACATTTCACGAAATATCCTGTACAACTAAGCATATTTCGATATTATTATGTATATGTTTGCAGTAGATACACTACATAATTCATTATCTAGCAGATAACTAGTTCACATTGTCACGATGTGCTCTGCATACCATGGTTAGTACATCTACAGGACTGCCCCGATCCCACCTCTCTCGCTCTCTCTCTCTCACTATATATATACATACAGTAAAACCTCTCTAAGAAACCACCTCCACGCATCAACCACTCCCCTATATCGATTGCTTTATTTGGGTCCCAAATGATCGCCCATACAATAAATACCATTGTAACGATAGAAAACCTCCCTAAACCGACTACCTCCCTAAATGGACCAGTCGGTCCCATGGTCGATTGATTTAGAGAGGTTTTACTGTATACATAATAATAATATATCTCTAGATAACATGTTTCTGGTGTATATTTTGTATGTACATTCACGGTTATATAAATATGCCAAAGGTCATCCCGAAATATATCTTTATGGGATAGAGAATGGCAAGGGTTCACTGATCTTTGCGTGCAACCATGGGGGTGCACAACAAATGTGTGACCATCGCGTTTCGCAAAGCGAAATGCCAGCCACACACATGCAAATGTGACCCTTCAGACATAACTACAGTGACCAGTGAACCTTAAACATGGTATATCCTCGTTATCTGATTATAAATCTGGATAAAATGTATGAAGGGAAATAAAGTTTAAAAAAAATCTTTTCGCGTTATCTTGCCTACTAAAAAAAATGGAGGTTTGGGTGGTAAATGAAATATAGGCCATGCATATCAACTTAAAGCTGCATAGTCTGATGAAATATCAAATTTTCAAAACCAAACCAATTATCTAGATTTGATTTTACATATCTAACTTAAATACTGATGCACTTATTAAGCATTTGTTTTTGCGTGGAAGGCAATACTGAGTCAATTTAACCAAACCTGTTACTGCAGAAGTCTATGGTGACAGAGTTTTGGCAAGGTTGCCAAAACTAATTTTCCATGTTTGCACTCAAATATCTAAAAGGTTTACCATTTAAAATAAAAGTAACTTTGAACTAATATAAAGTAGATACTAGTGATCGATCTAATATATTTATGTCATAAAAAAATACAGAAATTCAAAACCATCGGACTGCCAACAGCGGTGATTTGAGGAACTAGACCGTTATAATGTTCAATAGAACGCTAGTTGATATTCGCCCGAGTGTAGCAGTACATCGTCAACAAACGTGACCACCAATAAATAGTAGGCGTACACACGAAGGTCTGTGTGTGTGCGCACTGGTGCTAGATAGTTGCATACGCAGGTGGCGCCTCTGTGGTTGGTATTGGAACTAAAGAGAATAGTGGAAAATTCGATAATGGTTCGAATACTGGAAAGCATTGAATCGCCGAGGTCAGTGAGGGATGCAGGTTGAGGTGGGATCAGATTATACAAGTGTCTTAATTGACAGTGATCTAATGTTCTAAATGGCAGTGAACTACTGTCACCTTCATGGTATTGAGCTAATGCCACCTAAATGTCACCTTCAGGATAATGATCTATTGTCACCTTCAGGATAATGAGCTACTGTCACCTTCATGATACTGTCACCTAAATGACAGTGAGCTACTGTCACCTTCATGATACTGCCACCTAAATGACAGTGAGCTACTGTCACCTAAATGACAATTACCTACAGTCGCCTTCATAATCGTGAACTACTGTCACCTAAATGACAGTGAGCTATTGTGCCATAAATGACAGTTACCTACAGTCGCCTTCATAATAGTGAACTACTGTCACCTAAATAAAAGTGAGCTACTGTCACATAAATGACAGTTACCTACAGTCGCCTTCATAATAGTGAACTACTGTCACCTAAATGACAGTGAGTTAGTGTCACATAAATGACAGTTACCTACAGTCGCCTTCATAATAGTGAACTACTGTCACCTAAATGACAGTGAGTTAGTGTCACATAAATGACAGTTACCTACAGTCGCCTTCATAATAGTGAACTACTGTCACCTAAATAACAGTGAGCTATTGTCCCATAAATGACAGTTACCTACAGTCGCCTTCATAATAGTGAACTACTGTCACCTAAATGACAGTGAGCTACTGTCACATAAATGACAGTTACCTACAGTCGCCTTCATAATAGTGAACTACTGTCACCTAAATGACAGTGAGTTAGTGTCACATAAATGACAGTTACCTACAGTCGCCTTCATAATAGAGAACTACTGTCACCTAAATGACAGTGAGCTACTGTTACCTTCATGGTTTGAGCTACTGTCACCTAAATGACGGTGAACTACTTTCACCTAAATGACAGTGAGCTACTGTCACATAAATGACAGTGTGACTTAGTAATTTTATTTCTGCTGCAATGTGACATCGGCCAGTTGGCCCACACTGGCAAAGCTTGCGATCAAATCATCATCACATGTACGCTACTTAGTAATTCACTTCAAATTCATGAAATTCTAAATCTCGTCCCTGGCTATCTACAACCTATCAATACTATCTTTTTTGTCTGCCAAACAGCAATGTGGTCCCCCAACATATCGGCTGTTTTCACGCGCATGAAGCCACTTCGTTATTATAACTTGACTTTGCATTCCACACATCAGTTAAATTGTTTATTCATGAATCAAACAATTCTGTTTAGACTAGATGGAGGATTGGTTTTCGTCTACCGACATAAAGCATAAAAAACATATATAAAACGTGACATAGTTCAGATTACCATACACATATTTGTATGTTTCAGATTACAATACACATATTTGTGTGCGCGTTATAAATAAAAGCATACAAACAGAACAGAAACAAAGTTTGTGTGCGGGTTTGGTGGACTGATGACTGTCCTCCCAGAAGGCCACAGTTCCCGGGAGGCACTGGTTGAGCTGGAAGTTTGGCGGGATCTGCAAACTGAAGTATTTTAAGATCATGTCTGAAACCAAATCCTGCGCAACAGATTGCATAGCTGCCGTGGAGTTTAGATCAAACCCAATAAAAGTGTCACCCCTCCCAGCCACAACACACACCATGACGTTCAGGG
>CM059195.1:62198154-62220979 GCA_030323885.1 Branchipolynoe longqiensis
CTTCATTCCAGTGCTAACTGTGTGTGGGTGAATGTACCGGTGGTGGTGTTGGGTTCTGGGTGTGTGTGCTAACTGTGTGTGGGTGAATTTACCAGTGGTGGTGTTGGGTTCTGGGTGTGTGTGCTAACTGTGTGTGGGTGAATGTACCGGTGGTGGTGTTGGGTTCTGGGTGTGTGTGCTAACTGTGTGTGGGTGAATGTACCGGTGGTGGTGTTGGGTTCTGGGTGTGTGTGCTAACTGTGTGGGTCGAGATGCCTGAGCCTCTCTTTGTGTCTAAATGCAGGTTCAGAACGATACAGTGTGACAGAACCCAGTAGGCCTACAGAGCTGCTGGTGATCGGTAACTGCCTCATTAAAATAACCATTTTGCTATATTTCGCCAGACCCCAATCTAGCCACCAAATTAAAAAGGAATTTGTCACTTCGCCACTGCCTGACCACTTCACACCCATTGCACCGTGCTGATCCACTTTGTCCTCTCCTGCTTTGTGGACTGTGACAGGTTTGTAAACAAAGAGTTCGGGCCTGAAAAGAAGTTCATGTAAACAGTCGCCTATGTAAATGTGCACAAGCTCCCACCCCAAGGGCTTTCTTTCTCTTCAAGCGCTATGTTCTCTGTCTGACATGTATACACATTTCATGACAGGTAGTTTTCTTTTCTTCACCTACACAAACCCTGTTGGAATTTCCATTGAATATGTATATATATATATATATATATTGAAAGTGAGCAGAGTGACAGTTGGCTCATGGCGTATAGGAGCCGGGGGAGGAGAGAATGCCTGCTCCACAGTGAATAACATAGAAGTTACGGTGGTTAGAGAGAAACATTATGGGGCTGCCGTTATTTATATCCACATAATAAAATATATCATCATCATCATCATCATGCTGTCAGTCGCAATGCGACAAAGACTGCTTTCATTACTTGACTGCCACTCTCCATTTAACTCTCTGCTTTGAGAGTGATGTCCATGAGTCGGTCTTAATGTCTCTCAGCTTAAGGTTTCTCTTGATGGTATCCTTGAACCGGAGACGAGGGCACCCTCTCTTTCTGTAACCAGAAGACAGTTATTAGAGGATCTGCTTTGGTAGCCTGTCTGATGACATCCTCATGAGGTGTCCAGTCCACCGGAGATTCTTTTTGATCAGATCTTCCATAGAGGGCAGCCCCATCCGTTCGAGTATTTTCTTATTTGTCACTTTGTCCTTCCAGGTTAGCCTCATGATTGAACGCAGATGTCGCATCATGAAGGCATGCAGCTTTTTACATTTCATGAAAGCTGCCTGCAAAAGTGTTGAAGTGCTGCTGGCTTTTGCAAGTTACCAGTGGCACTCTCTCGGGGAGTAAATAGAGGTTTCACACCGGCAAGAACATGTCCACACAGGCACAAAACTATTTGTCCCTGCAGTGGCTGGTTGGGAGATGTTGGGAGTTCCATACACCAACCGCCCTTAATGCTGCCACAGTGACATGGTTTTCTGTTTAGGGTTTGCTCCCTTAGCCTTCAGTTCTGTCAAGAACCTGTACCACAAGGCAGTGGTTTACAACTCTGCAGGGCAGGGGCGTGAAACTCCCTGAGGTATTGCAATACCTGCACACCCTATTACCTGCATACCCTATTACTTAATATAATATATATTATGAGAAATTATTTATTTAATCAAAAATATATAAAAATAATATTCTTGAAGGATTTTACAGACTAAACATAGGCAGAGAGTAATACCAGTAGACAACAGGCAATGAACAAAAAGGGAACGACTATCTGTATCCCTATGATCCTGGCCAGTAATTGATCATTCTGTTTCCCTATGTTCTGGGCCAGACACGGTTGCGTTCGTTGTTGGATTGTAATGGTCGAATGTATAGGTACTCTGGTTTTGGACGGGATTTCTGGTTTAGCTGCGAAAAGTCGCTATGTATGGAGCAGTGTTACGGAAACACCGCAAGTTTAACATCGCCTACACTAACACCACTCCGTACCAAGTTTACGGGTGGTGTTAGGTAGTGATTAGGCCCAAATCTATTGAATGCTATCATATTTAACAGAATTACATACTCAATAAGTGAAATTTCATCAAATTAACCCTAAAATCGAAGCGATATTAACGCCGAAGCTACAATGGCAGTGATATTCATACTGTTGAATGTAAACAAAACAAATCACGGCCGCCGCCGCTGTCAATCAGCGTGTCTGCACGTCATCTTTGCTCTACACCTACCACTAATTAAATTGCCACCGCCGACAGAATAACATACAAAAAAAGTGAAATTTGGCCAAATTAACCCAGAAATCGAAGTGATATTAACGCTCTCGCTGAATTTTGGTCAAATTAAACCAATAATTGAACCGATATTAACGCCGCCGTCGAGGCCGGATCGGCGGCGACATTGTCAAATAGCGGTGCTAGCCGGGAACAGGCTCAGAGGGATTTCCCAAATCTATAAATAACTGCTAGGTTACCTAACGCCACCGTGCTTTGGACCCATACATACCCCATGACCAATTTCCCAACACTGGCGTTAGCTAACCCGAACGTGGCCTTTAACACCGGAGCCGATAAATAATTCTTCATGCATACGGCCCCTGGTCTGAACAGAAAATCTTCAAAAATATTCCGCTAAGCTATATATATATAGTAAAACCTCTCTAAATCGACCGATCATGGGACCGAGTTTAAGTAGTCCATTTAGGGAGGTGGTCGGTTTAGAGAGGTAGAATATCCTTACAATAGTATTTATTGCTGGGACCCAAATAAAGCAATCGATATAGGGGAGTGGTCAATCTGTGGAGGGATCGGTATAGAGAGGTTTTACTGTATATATATATATATATATATATGTAGAATACTGCATATATGAGGAATAAAGAAGGCCATAAAGGGGATTCAGGGTTCATTTAATATTTCAGATGGGATTGGACACTCTGGCAAGAGTTTTTGGCCTAGATTATTGGTCCAAAAAGGATGTATTCGTATGAATCCTATCGATTTACATTGGATTCATTTCATTTACTCTCCCCCTCCTGTGCCTTCTTTGCCTACTTTGGCTCCTTTTCCTCCTTCGCTTCCTTCGCTTCCTTCACCTCCTTCGCCTCCTTTGCATACTCCGCCTCCTCCGCCTTCTCCGTCTCCTGTGACTTCTCTGCTCCTCCACCTTCCCCGCCTTCCCCGCCTTCCCCACCTTCCCCGCCTCCCCCACCTCACCCACCTCCCCTGCCTCCTCCGCCTCCTCTGCCTCCTCTGTCTCGTCTGCCTCGTCTACCTCCTCTGCCTCCTTTACCTCCTTCGCCACCTTTGCCGCTTTTCCACCTTCGTCTCCTTCACCCCCTTCTCCTCCATCACCTCCTCTGCCTCCTTTCCCTCCCTAACATCTTCTGCCTCACTTTCTTCCTCCATCTCCTCTCTCCTCTGTCATGTCCTTGCATCCTTTTATTTCAACCACCTTGCTTCACAGGTGATCAGTGATGTAACCACATTCATGGCCTGGACAATTAAATCAGGCCACCATGAGTCGTCTAAAGGCCCTGTCACACTACGACATTTCCGCGGGCGCGCCGGCAACGCGCAAAATATTTGCAACCCGTCGGCACGCGTCCAACTCTTCGGCGCTTTGGGAGAAAGTTTGACGCGGCGCAGCTTGTTAGTAGCGTGCTATGAGCACGCGGCCAACGCGTTTCGACGCGCGGCAGAACAACATGTCAACATCCCACCAGCGGGTTCCCAGCGTGCCATCGGCGTGTTGTCGGCGCACTGTCGGCACGTTGATGGCGCGTTGGTGTCACATTAGTACCGTGTCAACGCGTACATACCCGCCAGCAACACATTAGGACGCGCCCGCAGCGCGTCCACACCGCGCAGCCAACGCGTCCAGGCACGCCGGCAACACGTCCAACGCGCCGAGATACGCTGGAGCAACGCCAATAGCGCGCCCACTACCCGTCGATGGGACGTTACGATCGCGCCGACGGAACGGTCGCATTTTGGGGAAAAAAAAGCCAAATTTAACTGACGTTGATCAATGATCTGCCAGCGTTCTGCCGGTGCGCCGCCAACGTGTGTCAATGTGTTGCTAACGCGTCCGTAACGCGCCCGCCAACACGCTGCCGCGTGTTGCGGCCCGTCAAAAGTTTTGTGCAAGCACAAAACCTTGACGCGGCTCGACGCGCGCCGACGTGTCCATTCACACGTTGCTATGTACCGACGCGCCGGTAACGTGCCAGTAACGCGCCGGCAACGTGCCGGTAACGTACCAGACGTGTACCAACGTTTTGAACAAAAACCCAACCTGTCGGCACGTGTCGAAGCGAGTTGGTGAGAAACGTCGTAGTGTGACAGGGCCTTTACCTGACCATCTTAAAAGTATAGTAAAGTTTGTTTTATTTAATGACGCCTCTAGAGCACATTGATTTTCGTATCATCGGATATTGGATGTCAAACATATGGTCATTCTGACATATTTCTTTGGAGGAAACCCACTGCCCTACTATTACATAGGCTACTCTTTCCGATAAGCAGCAAAGGTTTTTTTTATATGCCACTTTCCAAAAGACAGGACAGCATATACCACAGCCTTTGATGAACCAGTTGTGGACCACTGGTTGGAATTGAAAATATCCCGCACTGAAGATGTGTCCACTGAGCAGGATTAATAGGATGACTGACACCTTCACAGGTAGTCACTCTACCGCCTGAGCTACATTCTGCTCCCCCGAACATCTTAAGGCATACGACAAGGACTTAGTCACGTGACCCAGTCGGACTGGTCTGATTTCATTCTACTTTTATCCCCTGTTAAAATCAGAATTTTGTCAGGATATTGGATCTGTTGTGAACATTTCCCCTTTAGCAAATGACCAGTCATACCACACATCACACACTTATCAGGGTTGGCGTTCTCTGTGGCAGAGTGGTAGAGTGTCTGACTTTTTTCTAGGTCAGACTCCTAATCTGAGGGTCGGCGGTTCGTTTCCCTGTGCCCCCAGCTCTGCCAATTTGGATTTCCACTGCTGTGTATAACTTACACCGTCATCAAAGGCCGGTTGCTCTCATACCCTGTCTATGAGGTGTGGGAGGTTAAAAATCCCTTTGGTCGGTAAAGGTGTAGGCTCGGGCTTTCTATCGACCAGCAGTGGAATGAGGAAGACCAGTCGTCTATGACTGAAATTTCCCCTGCGTAAAAACAAATGGACCAAAAAAAAACCAACAAAACAAAAAACTCTGAGTTAAACCTGGCCATCAGGACTTAACCCATTTCGGACACACTTCCCACTGAAAGCACTGTTATAGCGGTCTAAGCCTGCGCATGAATGGCTGCTGTGTAGAATTGTTAAGTGGGGCGGGTGGTGGTGGCTGTGCAATGTTTGGGGTCCAAGGTCCAAAGGATTGTAATATTGTATGTGGACAACCAGACGGGATGGCCGAATGAGTTGAACGTCCGTCTCCCGTTTTCGTAAATCGTGGGATTCGAACCCATGGGTTTGAACCCATGTCGAGTCAAACCAATACATACAAATTGATAGTTGTCGCTTCCTAGCTAGGTACTCAGCATTATTAGGAGAGAGTAATTACTCGTTGGCTCAGTGTCCGAATAATGTGACTAAGTGGGGTATCAGGTCATGGTGCTGGCGGCCTGGTCTCCCAGTGGGGCAGCACTATAAATTCACCATGAGTGCACACTGTCACAAGTCGGTTCCCATCCTGATATCATCTTAGATTTTGCTAGGACGGAAAACTCCAACAACCAACCAACGAACACATGAGTGATGACAAAGCTGCCATAAATGGTTGGTTGTTTGTTGGAGTTTCACGCCCTAGGAACATGCCAGAAAAGACGCTTGTAATAAACTAGAGCCACCAATGACTTTGTACTCAATTCAAATCACCATATTTGACACATTCTGCATTTATATCTGGAAACATGTATTTTAAAATCTAGAGTAAGAGTCATGACAATTGCTGGTACCAGTATTCAATTGACTGGTTACGAAGCCACACTGCAACCGTTATTAGGTCTCAGTTTATTCATGGTTTCATTATTTTTGCTGGTTCATGGCAAGTGTAATACCTGAGGATATATTTGCAGTCATTGAATGCCGCGATTTATCGCCTGAGATCGATTGTCTAAGATTCTTCAAGTTGCATATTTTCTAATCACATAAACAACAACAGAATGGCTTAGTCGCTTTCATAGTCATTATATCTTTCACACTTACGGATACAATAACATTAGTAGATGTCAGAATGTTTCAGGACGTCACGTATTCAGCCAACCTAAATGAGTAGCATATATATCAGGGGGCATCAAATCAACTGGCTAAAATGTCAGGTGGGCTATATGCCCTGGAAACCATATTACGCACATCACTTAGGAGGTGCACAGGGATCTCTATTTACCCACACTGCTACTCTACATCTATAACCACATCAGCTACACACCAGCCCAGGAACCAGCTGTTGTTCATTAAACATCAGGAAGGCTTACTTATCCTTTATTTATGTTTAAGATCCAAGGACAGAAACACGTTGATTGTATGAATGTGTGCTATTAAGTACAACATATATAATGACCATACAGGTATATATATATATATATATATATATATATATATATATACATATATTACATATATAGTTGTAAAACCAAGGCCCCAAAAATAACTTTAGTAATATAAAGAAAAATCATTTACACAAATACATATGCTTCTTTCACACCAAATTGCTTTAAATGAAGTTTTGGAGGGCTAAAGTTACATATTTTCCTATAAATTTTAAATTTTCAACATATACAAAAAGAAGAAAACCATATATGTGTGATAACTGTGGAAATATGATAAAGTACGTTCCAATATTAAGCACGCAGCAGCTATGGGAAGCTACTTTGATATATAGCCTGTTAAGAAACGCACATGTATGGTTAGATAATTTGTGGATTTCTTGGAGACAACTAATCGATTTAAACTTACACACTTAATGTGGTTGTCCGATGGCCTAAGAGGATCGCTGTTATATAATTATAGTATAACAGTACTGTCACCATTCATGGAGCCACCCTTCATGCATGCGATTTACGAATATGTCTGGTTACAAGGGTATGCAGGTATTGCAGGTATTGCAATACCTCAGGGAGTTTGATGTCCCTGCCCTGCAGAGTTGTAAACCACTGCCTTGTGGTACAGGTCCTTGACAGAACCGAAGGCTAAGGGGGCAAACCCTGAACAGAAAACCATGTCACTGTGGCAGCATTAAGGGCGGTTGATGTATGAAACTCCCAACATCTCCTGACCAGCCACTGCAGGGACAAATAGTTTTGCGCCTGTCTTGACATGTTCTTGCCGGTGTGAAACCTCTGTTTGCTCCCCGAGAGAGTGCCGTTGGGAAATTGCAAAAGCCAGCAGCACTTCAACACTTTTGCAGGCAGCTTTCATGAAATGTAAACCTGAAGCTGAGACACATAAAGACCGACTCATGGATGCAACTCTCACAGCAGAGAGCTAAATGGAGAGCGGTAGTCAAGTAATGAAAGCAGTCTTTGTCGCATCGCGACCGACAGCATGATGATGATGATGAATTGATGATGGTTAACATACTTCATGAAATAAAATAAACCAAAGGAATGGGGGTTTTCAACTATTCCGTTTCACAGTATATGCTGCGAGATATGTTTGCTGTTTTCTTTTAGTTTTACGTTATGGCAACATCTAAGGTCATATCAGGACAAGTACCAACTTGTGACAGTGTGAACTGATGGCAACTTTATAGTGCTGTCACATGGGGAGACCATGTTGCCAGCACCATGACCTGGTATTCCAATTAGTTACATTATCCTGACACTGAGCTAACCAGTTCTTGCCCTATCCTATTTATCCCAAGCACCTGGCTAGGAAGCGACAATTATAAAAATGTAAGTCATTGGTTTGACTCGACCAGCATTCAAACCCGTGTGTTCGAATCCAACGATCTACCAAAATGGGAGACAGACGCTGAACTCATTCGGCCATCCCATCTGGTGTGATATATGTTCTTAATGATATATATTGACACAGTTCAGTCATCTTCAAAACTATCCGAGTAGTTTTCTGAAGATCCGATGTACGGTTTCAGAAATAATTCCTTTAAAGTATGTGATGTTGATAAACACAATGCATTGCAAAAACACTGCTTGGCAACAATGTAGGTACAAAGTGCACTGCTCAGATGGTAGACTGGAGCGAAAACCAGGTTATATCGTCATCCTTCATATTTATGTGTAGGTATTCATTACAATGGAATGTTACAAGAAAATTTCACATGACAAAAAAGGTAATGATAATAAAAGGATTTGTTTAGAAATTAGGACTCTTGTTGTTTAACGTTTCTGTAATAGAACCCATGACAAATAATTGATCAAAATATTGATTATTTTGTGTGGTTGCTTTCATAAACAAGGTAGCCATACAAAGCCCCCCCCCCCCCCCCCCAAAGAAGTAATCAAATGTGCGCTTCTAAGTTCTATTGACTATATCATGTACAAGTTTGGAATGTGCACATACCAAAGTGGGGTTGCCACAAAGGGACCAGCCGAGATAAATTAGGTCAATGCAGACACATAAACATTGAGGTATTTATTCAGGAAAGATAATTTACACGCACATATTTAGGAAAATAGCTCTTCATATATATATAAAGAGCTCTTCATATATAGACATATATGAAGAGCTTTTTTCCCAAAGCATGATCTACAAACCTGCCATATGCATTGCAAACTAATATTTTGTATCGGCTCTTTTCGCGTTTTGGAAAAGAGTTCTTCATATCTGAGCCTGTCTCAAAAGGTGCTCGGTTTTTTCCCCCATAGTAATGATTGACAAAAAACAGCACAGAAACGATTACACTGAAAAAACAAGGACATTTGCTTCAAATCAATATGTATTCTATTGGGATTAATAAACACCATGTAAAAAACAAATCAGCAAATGTCCATAAGTAGATGGTATGTTCATCGTTACTCTGGACAAAGTTTTGTCCCATATTGCTTAGCACCTTTTGAGACAGTCTCATAAATATATATATATATATATATATATATATATATATATATATATATATATATGTATGAATATCTCTATATATATATAATTACATATATATATGTGTCAATTATAATGTATTAGAAGACGAGAACTGGGTGTGGGGTTCAGTGTCATCTCACCCTGTGGCGCTCCTCTAATTGGTTAGCTGACGACCCAGCCCGCAGTATGATGTCGTCCCAATATCGTCCCGACGTCGGTTCATGCGTCTACCCGACATCGGCCTCCCGACATCATTTCTCCGATATCGGTCTGACATTATATGTCCGATATTGGCCCGACAGGACTCTGACTGTCGGAACAAGTTAAATACGAATACATTTCTGTTCGTTTTAGAGCATCTTGGGAAATGTGACATGACTCTTACATTGCTTTAACTATATTTCTGTGTATATATATACTCGGAGCTGTGCGCTCTGATCTGCTCGGAACCCGTTTCACCTCAATCATTAATGATATACAGTAAAATCTCTCTAACCGACCACCTCCAATGATTGACCACTCCCCTATATCGATCACTTTATTTGGGTCCCAACTGTACCATTGTAACCATATTCTAACTCCCTGAAACCGACCAACTCCCTTAATGGACCACTTAAAGTCGGTCCCAAGGTCGGTCGATTTAGAGAGGTTTTACTGTACTTGTATATAACCAGGGTTCTAATGGCAAGAAGACTAGTTCCACGACACCGAGATAAAGATTAAAGTTGCATAGTCCGATGGTTTTGAATTTCTGTATTTTTTCTGAGATATATATATTAAATCGATCACTAGTATCTACTTTACATTAGTTCAAAGTTACTTTATTATAAAAGGTAAACTTTTGAGATATTTTGAGTGCAAACATGGAAAATTAGTTTTGGCAAGCTTGCAAAAACTCTGATGCCATAGACTTCTGCAGTAACAGGTTCTGTTAAATTGACTCAGTATTGCCTTCTATGCAGAAACACATGCTTAATAAGTGCATCAGTATCTAAGTTAGATATATAAAATCAAATCTAGATAATTGGTTTGGTTTTGAAAATTTGATATTTCATCAGACTATGCAGCTTTAATTCAGAGGAATAACAATTACTTACTACAAAAAAAGGCTAAGCCCAAAGGAAAGACACCGCCAGCTTCTGCCTGAAGGAGGCTTAAATATATATATATATATATCTATATATATAGATATATATATATCTATATATATGTAGACATACGCCGGACATTATCCAGAAGAGAGAACCGAGGATGGATAGGGGAGTAGAGATAAGAGAGAGGTGAAGGAAGTGGGGAGATGGGAGAGGGGAGCAGGAAGATGGGAGATGGGAGAGAAGACAGGGCAGAAGGGAGAGGGGAGAGGAGAGAGGAGATAGGGGAGAAGGGAGAGGGGAGAAGGGAGAAGGGAGAGGGGAGATACGATAGGACAGAAGGGAGAGAAGACATGGCAGAAGGGAGAGGGGAGAGGAGAGAGGAGAGAGGGGAGAAGGGAGTACGGAGAAAGGAAGGGGAGAAGTTAGAGGAAAGAAGGGAGAGGGGAAAGCTATACGGAAAAGAGGGATGGGAGAAGGGAGAGCGATGAGGGGAGAGGTGTGAGGGGAGAGGTGTGAGGGGAGAGGTATGAGGGGAGAGGGGTGAGCAGAAGAAGGACATATCAGAATAAAATCACAACAAACATTGCCCGAGAAAATGGGCCTAACGAGCGAGGAACCTGAGCTGCGTCCCACTCCCCACCACATGGCATATGCAGACACAATCTGACATGGCAGTCGGAGAGCTGTATATTTAATACTAATAGCATCAGTATGCATATATATACATAAAACAGAGACTCGAGTAACCTTCGTGCACTATCTCTGGATTGAGAGAAGAAGCGACGCAGAGAGCCGAGATAAATATCGCAAACAAAATGAGAGGAGACGGAAGATGATATTCAGAAACAATTGGGAGACGTAGCGAGAAGTTGAGGAATAACACCGGTTTAGATTTGTTTGTTGTTGTTCTATGTCCTAGCAACATCTAAGGTCATATCATGATGGCCGGTTTAGATGCACCTTCAGATACATTCATTGACGCTCTGTCAACTCAACCTGCCGTCTGCGCGCAGAGGCGGACGCCTGATGCGCAGGCGCAATATTCTGCCACTGTGCAAGCATCTCAAACCCATAGTTAAAGCTGCATAGTCCAATGGTTTTGAGTTTCAGCCATTTTCTCAGATAAATATATTAGGTTGATCGTTATCTACCTTACTTTAGTTAGAAATAACATTGCATCGAAATACTGGACTCAGGAGATATTTGAAGTGTGAACATGCCAAATTAATTTTGACATGGTTGTCAAAATTCTGATCCCATAGGCTTCAGCAGTAAGCAGGTAACAGGTTCTATTACATTGGCTTAGTATTCTTGTCTATGTAGCAACACATAATTAAAGTTGTATAATCTGATTCTTTTGAGTTTTTGTTATTTTCTGAGATAAATATATTAGGTTGATTATTATAATCTACCCTAGAAGTAACTTTTTTTTAAATAGTTGATATTTTGTTTTACATATTTGAAGTGCAGATATACTAAATTATTGTTGGCAAGCATACCAAAACTCTGACATCATAAGCTTCTGCAGTAACAGCTCCTATTAAAGTTGCATAGTCCGATGGTTTTGACTTTCTGTCATTTTTCTAAGATAAATATATTAAATTGATTGTCATAATCTACATTACTTTAGCTTGAAGTGTCTTTTATTTTAAATTTCTAGGTTTTGAGATATTTGAAGTACAAACATGTAACATTAGTTTTGGCAAGCACACCAAAAATTGGATACCATAGGCTTTAGCAGTAACGGGTTCTATTAAATTGCATCATCATCCCCTTCGATGTGGCAACAAGCGCTTAATAAATACACCAGTATCTAAGTTAGATACACAGAATCAATTCTAGATAATTGTTTTGGTTTAGAAAATTATATGCTTCATCGGACTATGCAGCTTTAAATTGCCTCATTATTCCCATCCACGTGGCAATCATTTGTAAGCGTGCTACAGTGCAGCCCTATTCCTATTTCAGCAAAAATGATCTGCGGTCCCCTGAAAAGGCACGTGATCAGCAGCCTCTGGTCCTCCGGCATTCCGTTGGGCACTGGTCACGTGGGCGCCGCCTGCACACCGGCTGGAGATCGCGCAGCCGCAATGAGACATTCTTTTCTCAGTTTCACTTTACTACCTGACCTGAAGTGCACCAGTATCTAAATTAGATATGTAGAATAAAATCTTGATAATTATTTTGGTTTTGAAAATTTGATGTTTTCATCGGACTATGCAGCTAAAATAAATGCAACAGTAGACAAGTTGGATCTGTAGGAGCAAATTGAGATAAGTGCTTCGTTTGTGAAAATGAAGTGCTTTTATGCAACTCTAAGCAGCCATGGCTTCTCACGACGCGCCAATCTGCGCACTATATCTCCCGCTTATAGTTTGTTACAGAACATGTGAAGGGAGTGAGAATTAACTTGGCAGGGAAGGTGAAGTCGAGTTCTCATAAGAGTGGTGTTTCCTTTGTTAAAGTGACACCACACGTACACACACACGCGGGCTTTGATTGTCGCGCATTCACGAGCCGACTTTGGTTCCACACGGCGCCTGCACAACAGCACCAGTCGAGCATTCTTAGTGGGCCTTTTCATTTGTAAGCGATGACTTCAAATTTGATACTTGTCGCTTCCTAGCCAGGCGCTCGGCATTACAGTAAAACCTCTCTAAATCGACCGACCATGGGCCCGACTGTAAATAATCCATTTAGGGAGGTGGTTGGTTTAGAGAGGTTTTTTATTGTTACAATGAGTGATCGTTTTGGACCCAAATAATGCGATCGATATAGGGGAGTGGTCGATCTGAGGAGGTGATCGGTTATAGAGGTTTTAGTGTACTATTAGGATAGGGCAAGGACTGGTTGGCTCAGTGTCAGAATAATGCGACTCAGGTCATGGTACCGGCAGTCTGGTCTCCCGGTGGGGCAGCACTATAAATTCACCATAAGTGTGCCCTGTCACAAGTCGGTACTCGTCCTAATATGACCTTAGATGTTGCCCGGACTTAAAACTCCAACAACCAACCAATCATTTGTAAGCGTGCTACAGCGCAGTCCTATTCCTATTTCAGCAAAAATGATCTGCGGTCCCCCGAAAAGCAGCCCCTGGACCTCCCGGCATTCCGTTGGGCACCGGTCACTTGGGCGCCTGCGCACCGGCTCGAGATCGTGCAGCCGCAACGAGACATTCTTTTCTCAGTTTCACTTTACTACTTGACCTGGAGCACTAAATGCGTGCTTACGTGTACTTACGGAAAAAAAGATAGTCTACTGGCAAACTTCCCCCTCCAACCCCACCCCACCCCACCTCACACAACCTGGCGGTGTTTAGGCGTACTAAATGGACGCGCGAAAAACCAGACGACATTTGGCCAAAGCAGACAACAATGCAATAGGACGTCAGTGTCGTTCCACAGAAGATAAAGCTATGGTTCCAATAACACGTGAACTTGTACGTAATACGTTGTGTATAGTCTTCTTTCTCTTGATTTCTAAGGGTGACCCCAGCAGTGTGTGACGGTGTCTGTTAATGCACGCATAATCGTGTGCGTACAATCGAATGACATCGTATAGCGATCGATCGGAGTTCGCCCTCAAATTCACATGGGGAACCCAGTGATATGCGTAAAATTGATGGAATGAAACTTTCTATCGATCAAATTAAGTGTATGAGGAGGTATATTTCCCCAGTGACAGCCGAGGTCACATCAGAACGGGCACCAACTTGTGATAGTATCCTTATGCCTGGTACACACCTACCGTTTGTGCGCACCCACCTACCGTATACGATCTAAAACTGCCCGTTTCGCACACACAAATCGCTAGGTGTGCACTCCTTGCGGACACCTAGCGATTGCGATTCGCGCATAAAACCTCAGTTTTAGGCATAAAACCGGCCGAATACGATTGCGATTCGCGATTCGCGATTCGAAAAATGAATCGGCCCGTTTTCAGTTTTAAGCTGGTCGGGTCGAGTCACGAGTTTTAGTGCGCGAATCGCATACGGTAGGTGTGTACTAGGCATAAAACCCTGGTCACATAGCCATTAGTGGACGGAGTGATCCGTAGGATAGATTAACGTCTGTCAAACGTGGTGTAACTTAGTTTGTTAAACTACGTTGAAATACGTTAAGGTACAGCAGGTTTTGGTTGATGAGCCACCGAATGATACAGATAAATACGTTATGGTCCGGATGCCGGTACGTTCAACTACATTCAACTAAGTTCAACTACTTTCAACTATGTTAGCCTCCACTATGTTCAACTACGTTCAACTAATGGCTATGTGACCATGGCATGCACAACGTGGAATGGCTATGGTGTTGAGCGGGTCAAAGTATGCAAGAGTACGCTGGAGTACATTAAGAGGTACGTTATGCTACATTATAGACTTCGCCACAGTATGTTAGCATCACAGATGCAAATTCAGCCTTTAATGTACTGCTCTTTTGAACATGTCTCAAAATTAAATTAGAGATCATGGCTCACCCACGTTATTACCAAGTTAACATCAAAGACAAGTACGGATGCTGGTACGTTCAATTACATTCAACCACGTTCAACTACTTTCAACTACATTAGCCTCCACTACGTTCACCTACGTCCACTAACGGCTATGTGACCAGGGCTTCAGAACATTTCCCACAGCGGAAAAAAGACACAGTGCGTAGCATATGTGATCACGCAAACGCGCGTCGCATACTGACGCCGCACGTCCCATACGGATGCCGCACGTAGCATACGGATAACGTACGGCGCATGTCTGATTCTAAAACTCCATCTCGAGACCATTCTGCCGCTCAGCAGACCGTCGATCATTTCCACTAACGTGTATCAATTAATAATAAAATGTTTCATGTCTGATGAAATTTCCCGCTTCCCGCTTCCTACAACAAAACCCCTATATAAATTTATATCCAATACAACTACAACTCTAAATAAAAATAAAAAAACTCAACAAGAAGTGTATGGCATCTACATCCCCCCCACTTAACTCCCAACCTGCTCACCAAGCGGCTCGGACGGGACGCAGTGGCCGAACCAGTAAGAGCGCAACGATCGGGTGTTCGAATCCCACCCGAGTCAAACCGATGACTTACAAAATTAATACTTGTCGCTACCTAACCTAGTGCTCGGCAGTGTAGTGTATTGTATATAAAAAGTGGACAAGGACCGGTTAGCTCAGTATCAGGATAACGTAACCGAACAGGATATTGGATCATGGTGCCGACTGGTGGCCTAGTCTCCCAGCATTGAAGCACTCACTACAAAGTCGCCACGAGTGTGCACTGTCACAAATCTCTACCGTTTTGATAAGAATGTAATGTTGCTAGGAAATAAAACCCCAACAAACAAACACCAGGCGGCCCTGCGCCGGTGAGAGGCGACCTTCGCCCCGGCTCGAGTCGACCAATCAGGCCGGCGCTCGCTGGTGCGCTCACGGTTTTCGCGCCTTTTCTGATCCCGCGGGAATGTCGCTGGTATAAACAGGTACCTGGCGAGGGCCTGCTGGTGCCGGGCGTTACAGGCCGTCTACGTGACGCGCAACAGCGCTACAAAAAGGAACCAGCGCAACACAGCGCTGAAAGACAACGCCACGAAGCAAAAATAAAAAGTCAGCGCGCTTTAAAAGCGAGCTGGAGCACTCGACGAGCCCACTGCATACTCAGCACCAACTCACAAGGGAGGGAAGAACTCTTCACAATCAGCACAAGTCATGGTGTCCGACGCGCAGAAAGCCGCCATCAAGGCCTCATGGGCCGGCATCGACCTGCAGAAGGCGGGAACAGCCTTCTACTGCCAGTAAGTAGCTTTTTACATTCCTCTCCTTTTATTCTTTTTATTTATTTGTTTAAAATCTTAGCAATTATGTGATTTAGTAAATTTAATAATCCAGGATGTCTCTTGGCCGCCACCTTCCTCCCCCCATCCTTCCGGAAGTTTGGACACTGACTTCAGGTCTGGATGCCCAAGGAAGGCTGTCACGAAGGCGTTGCTATCGATCAAGTGTGTTGCATGGATACCCTGCGGAAGTGTCAGTCACTCTCATCAGTCTCTATTTAAATAGTGCAGCAGGGATAAGGTTCAGCGCTAATCGTGTGTAAGTCTGGGGGGTGGGGGTTGGGGGTCACATGGATGTGTGGCCGGCGCGTATTCGCGAATGCCCGTCACCCATCACTGGTTCCTTTCAGATACGTATACATTGAACTGCTTATTCTATATCCACTTTGTGAACTGGCATGAATCATGACAATGGGCATAAAATATGACACAAACAAAAGGTGACCACGAAGGTAAGCTCCTATCTTATATATAAACGCAGGCACCAGCCGTGGAGGTAAAGCTTAATCCAAATTTAGACTTATCGAAATTTAAATGCAGAATTGAGCAAATGATTTGACAAGAACTGGGCACACACTCCTTGATTCTCAAAGCTAGATGCGTCGATGAAAACATAACAATTTCAAAACGAAGCTCTTATCTACATCTGGTCCTGCATATGTAACTTGGATACCGACACACTCGTTAAACATAAATATATACATTAGAAGGGAAACTCAGTGAACCTAAAGTGGCATAATCCGATGGTTTTGAGTTTCTGGCATTTTCTGAGATAAATACAACAGGTTGATCATTATATTATACCTTACTTTAGTGTGAAGTAGCTTTTATTTTAAATGGCTAATCTTTGAGATATTTGAAGTGCAACCATGCAAAATAATTTTGGCAAGCTTGCCAAAACTCTGACACGATAGATAGCCTTCTGCAGAAACAGGTTCTATTACATTGCCTCAGTATTCCCTTCTGTGTGGCAACGGATGTTTAATAAGTGCATCAGTATCCAAGTTAGATATGTAGAATCAAATTCAAATAATTTATTTAGTTTTGAAAATGTGATGTTTTCATGTGACTGTGCAGCTTTGATAGAACCTGTTACGGTTGAATCTTATTATGTCCAGCATTTTGGTATGTACACCTCAAGTATCCCCAAAGTTAACCCCTTAAAATAAAAGTTACTATAAACTAAAGTGGTGTTCTCTGTGGCGGAGTGGTTAGAGTGTCTGACTTTTTTCTAGGTCTGACTCCTAATCTGAAGGTCAGTGGTTCGATTCCCTGTGCCCCCACCTCTGCCAATTTGGATTTCCACCGCTGTGTATAACTTACAGCGTCATCAAAGGCCAGTTGCTCTCATACCATGTCTATGTGGTGTGGGAGGTTAAAAATCCCTTGGGTCGGTAAAGGTGTAGGCTCGGGCTTTCTATCGACAAACTGTCTAATGGTGAAAACGAGCCTATTCAGGCTTATCCATGATAGGCAGTATAAATGTTCAAGAGAAAAAAAAAAAGAAAAAAAAAAGTAACTTAGATAATAACAAACAACCTCATTTATCTACAAGTATGGCAGAAACTCAAAACCATCACATTATGCAACTTTAACTTAAAGTTGCACAGTCCGATGGTTTTGAGTTTTTCTCATTTTCTGAGATAAACATATTAGATTGTTCATTATAATCTACCGTACTTTAGTTTGTAGTAACTTTTTAATTTAAAATCGCAAACTTTTGAGATATTTGAAATGGAAACATGCTAAATTAATGTTGGCAACTTGCCAAAACTCTAACACCATAGGCTTCTGCAGAATCAGGTTCTAGTAATTGACTCAGTATTCCCTTATATGTGACGACAAATGTTTAATAAGTGCACCAGCATCTAAGTTAGATATGTAGAATCAAATCTAGATAATTGTTTTGGTTTTGAAAATTTCATGTTTTCATCGGACTACGCAGCTTTAAGCTAGTGTTGTATCACATATTCTGTCATTTAGCAGGTAACCTAAGCTTGTCATCATTTAAATGTTTGGTATTTGTGATATATTCAGGAAATGTTCAAGGTAAACTGATCCTGTCATCATTTAAATGTTTAGTAATTGTGATATATTCAAGAAATGTTCTAGGTAAACCAAGCCTGTCATCATTTAAATGTTTGTTTGGTGTTTGTGATATATTCCGCTGTAAACTCTTAACATCGGTTGGAATGTAAGGTTTGGTGATGGCCAGGAAAGATATGCTGAAGAACACCATGTCATGGAATACAACACTGAACCATAGCGCCCCTAGTGGTTTAATCCGTCTATGAAATGCAAATAAGAATATACACATAATAACGGATACCGAGATATGAAAGCTATTGGGAGGCCGCCGGAGCAACAACCTAGAATAGCCGGACGCGGTGGCCAAATTGGAAGAGCGCAGGCCTCCCATGCGGAAGGCCAGGAGTTCAATTCCCGGTTGAGTCAAACCAATGACTTACAAAATTGATACTTGTCGCTTCCTAGTTATGCGCTCGGTATTATTAGGATAGGGCAAGGACTGATTGGCTTAGTGTCAGGATAATGTGACTGAGTGGAATTATCTTAGCAAAGCGAAGGTCATGGTGTGGACAGCCTGGTCTCCCAGCAGGGCAGCACTATAAAGTCGCCACGAGTGCGCACTGTCACAAGTCGGTACCCGTTCTGATATGACCTTAGATGTTGCCAAGACTTAAAAATTCCAACAACCAACCAACAACCCAGAATGCACTTCTCTCATGTCCTCAGTCCTAGGCGCTGGTTTTGAAATGTACACAGTTAGGTCTAATCACAAACAACAGCCATTGCCAGTTTAACATTTAATTTGTAGTTCCACTTCACAATAAATACAGAAAAGAAGCATCTGTTTCTGGGAACCCCTCTTGAATGTATGATCCTTACAATGTTTCACAGTTAATAGTTGACGATTTTGGCAAACATTACTTACATCACCTGGACTAAGACGCAACGTTCTACATGTCATTTTAGTGCTGATCAGAGTGGGTACCAACTTGGCAGAGGGCGCACTTATGATGGCTTTATAGTGCTGCCCGCTGAGAAATTATCCCACTGGCACAATGATATTATTAGCCACCTCAGTCACACCATTCTGACGCTGCACTAACCAGTCCAATCCCGTTAAATCATTCACTTAAAATAGCACTCAAGAACCCCATGCCTAGTCTTTTTAACTGTCCATGACGGCAACCTGTCACTAGTCAGTAAGGGATTGAAGAGCATGACCAAAGTTCACTTCCTCTTGCTTTCCGCGCCTTTTCTCCCTCACGTTCTCCCGATAACAATAGCAACACAACGTAAAAATAGTAAAAGGCAAATGTGGCAAAGACCGCCTGTCTCACAACAACAGGTCCATAATATACGAGATCACCGCTCCGACTGTGCATGCGCTGAAAACGGCGCTGGCAGCAAAGCAAAGGCATACGGCCATTGAGTTTGCCGATACGTGTGGGGCAAAACTTCAATTTTATTCAAAATTAATAAAAATACAAACAATTTGGCACAAACATGGATGGATGGATGCAATATAATAATATAATGAATAAGTTTAAGACACAACTGTCCATAATTAAGCATTTTGAGCTAAGAAACATACAATTTCAGTCACTTTACAGGCTGATGTTTACATCACCATTGACTAGACATAAGTAATTCTTGTTCTAAATATTAAAATGTCAAATGTGTCAGCAAAAACTTATTTCAAAGAAATATATAACCACTATCTGATTAACCCTACTCATTTTCTAGTTCTACATATGTCATTAACCATAGGATATAAATAAAAACATGAATAAAATAAGTAAAACTGACACTGGCTATGGCTCTTACACTAGTCTGAGTGCTTAGATTTGTCTAAATCTAAATGCACATGGCATAAGATGTGCTGATTATATTGATGAAAATGCAATGCTGGATAACGGAGTAATATCTTAATATATTATATTATTTTTTTTAGCTGGTATTCTATGATTCAAACAAGAGCTGAGATGAGCTGAAACTAGCACATTTCATAGCTGCACCCAGTGTCTTAGCATGTGTCATGTGCTTCTTGCCGGTGTAGCAGGAAATCGCAAACCCTGTAAATCGCAAACCCCCACTTGTGATTTCCTAGGAAATCGCAAACCCATCCCTATATGGGCAGGGGGGGTTTGCGATTTCTAGGAATCACATATCCCGCCTGGAAATCACATACCCCCCATGTTACTGATACACCACTCCGTACCAGGTTTAACGGCAGTGTTAGGTACCGATTAGGCCTAAATCTATTCAATGCTATCATATGTAACAGAATTACATACTCAAAAAGTGAAATTTGATGAAATTAACCCTAAAATCGAAGTAATATTATCGCCGCCACTACAGCGGGGGTTTGTGATTTCCTAGTAAATCGCAAACCCCGGGATGTGCAATTTCCAGGGGTTTGCGATTTACTGCCACACCGGTTTGTTTTTCTTCCACGCATCCCACAATGCATTGCCCCGCTGGAATGGCGATGTAGTCTATTGCGGCGACAGTTTTATTTTAGTTCTACTTTGATTCATTTTTGTTTAGGTTGATGAAAGTGTGAGAACCCCCCCCCCCCAGTTATATATACAATATTATATGTATGTATATATATATTTTACCTCGGTATATTTACCTCGGTATGCCGCCTCTGGCTAGCCGTAGGATAGGGAGAAAGGAAGCACATCCGGGTCAGCAATTAGCATAAGTATACTCACAACGGGAGGACGTTTTGTGAGTTGCTCCATCAGGATTTATCTACTACTACTGCTTTTGTTCAAAAGTAAGTACCTTTTATTAGCCTACTTTGTTTATGATGCTTTATAGCATCACCGTATGAAAGTTCAGAACTTTCTCACGTCCAATTTGGACTTTGTTCGTGTTTTTTAACTTACGGATAGAACTTTGGGTGCCGCTGGCACTAACGAAACCGATACTGCAGTTCTATCGACACCTGTTTTTCAGACAGGGAGAAATGGCAACCCGAGTTGCTCATTTCCTAAGAAAAGTCTCCCGGATCCTAATAGAGAATGATGTTGGGGATGCTTCTGGGTGTTTTTAATAAACACCCCAGACCGGTTTAAGGCGAACCTCCGAGTTTCGTAATATTTTCTCCAACTTGTTGGCGCTGTAGCCACGGGTGGGAGAAGTGTACGGAACAGAGAGAGTGGGCGATCTCACGATCGATACCCCCCGTTTGGTTGGTTTCGTTACCACACACCTACGGCAAAATTTAGCTTCACGCATGTACTGACACGTTGGAATACACGTTCTCTGTACCTTGTTCCTCAACCCAGTTTACTGGCTTACACTTGTGTAGTTGAGATGATTCCGGTTTAGTAACGCTTTATTTCGTTACAGGAACCGATGGCCACTCGCCGGAATAAGACGCCCGCTGCAGCGGTCGGCGTCCCTCCTACGGATTACGATTCGTCACCACCGGCTACGGCTCCGCCGTCCCCACAGCCCGGGCCACATGCCTCTGATCAGGACAGTGATCAGCCCCCTCAACCAGTTGGTTGGGAGGCTAAGATGGCGGCTATGGTGGAGGATAAAATGCGCCAATTCCAGGCTCATACCTTTGTAGACCCTTCCCAAATCCCTGATGAGGATTGGGAAGACTTCTCGGAAGACGAGGAAGACACGGTTTCGGCACCTGAGGTTCCGAAACCGAAAGCGCGCGGCAAGAAACGTCGCCCGGTTAGCAGCTCGGGAGACGAGTTCACCAAGAAGGCTAACACTAAGCGCTCCAAAAAGTCCAAGAAAAAGAAAGACTCGTCCTCGGACTCGTCAGACGACTCTTCTTCCACGGAGTCTGATTCTGATACGGAACGCGCAGGCGTTTACGCCAAAATAGGGGCTAAAGTAGGCAAGAAAATTGTCAAAAAGAAAGCTAACAAGGTGCGTACCACTACTATGATGCGCAAAACGGTGAATGGCCATTTCACCACCTTTAAGCCAGTGGAAGTCATCAACAAATTGACTGAACAGATCTCTGGAGTCAAGGGTATCCCCGCTACAGTGTCTAAGGAGATGGATGCGGGCATCCATTTGTCTGACGAGCGTCGCCGGTTCGAAACTGCCCTCTGCGTTATCCATAAGGCAGTTTTGGGGGCCTTGACGTCCATTATCCCTGTCGCTAACAGAATGCAAACCGAGAACAAGTTCTCGTCTTTGGCTCGGGTTATGGACCGGGGCATTGCCCTACTCGCAGCGGCGAGTAACTACATAACTCATCGCAGATTTGAAAATGTTTTCAAATCGGTCACCACCGATGCGGGCAAAGAAGTCGCACGCTCAAAGAAAGTGACAGATCATGACGGCAAAGAATACACTGTGTATTCAGGACCTACCCCCATCAAAAGCAAACCTCTGGATAAATCCAAGATGTTTGGGGGTCAGCTGGCTTACCTTTACAAGCAGGTGGAGGTAGACTACAAGATTGCTAAGAACACCGAAGCAAAGGGCCGTAAATTCCAAAACCCAGCCGGGTTCAGACGGGCTAGGACGGATTTTCGCTTCCGCAGAGGAGGAAGGCCGTTCAGGGGCGGACCGTCCTTCCCGTTCAGCCAGCGGGGAAGAGGTCGAGGCGACAGACAAGCCTCAAACTGGAACGACAACCGCGGCTACAAGAGAGACTTCGTTCCCAAAACACAGTTCCCCAAACCAGGGAACAAGTAGAGAACGCCACACAAACTTTCCAACCTCCTGACCCTGAAATGGTCACGGAGGAAACACAAACTGAAGTAAGCTTTTCTCAAGCAGGCAATATTGTTAATTTTTTACATCAATGGCAACAGTTAACCACTAACCCAGAGGTTA
>CM059195.1:62221479-62256397 GCA_030323885.1 Branchipolynoe longqiensis
AGGAAACGAGGTAAAGTCAGCTTTCTACCACACACATATGTAATTAGAGGGGAAAAGCAAGAAAAGGTCGGACTGGGCGAGGCGACATGGGCTGAATACATAGCTGCCCTGTCCAGGATGGCCAGCGAATTCACGACCCCAAACAGCTGGAGGCAGCCCATAGTGATGCACATACACCAGATCGCAAGGATGGCCACCATATGGGACTGGAACACGTACTGGAGATGGTCAGAACTCGTCTTCTCAACAATTGAAGTCGGGCGCCTCCCGCACGCATGGATGGACAGCTATGCCATAAAAGACGTGCAAAGAGACGCCATCACGGTGGGAGCGAGGCTAGGAGTCGAAAACACCTGCACGTATCAATGCCATCACTGACAGACGGTACCCACTAGCACCTCCCAGCCGCAAACATCCACAGCGCAATATGAGTACCGTAACGATTTCAACCGAGAGGTGGACGGCAAACCCTGTAATCCCTGGAACTTTCCACACCGCTATTGGGAAAGTAGTACGGATTCGCGGCATCCCACGGCGAGATGTCAGATAAGAAAGCACACGTGTGCGCATGGTGCGCGAATAAATACAGACATGCGAACGGGCACAAAGAGATGAACTGCCTTAACAAAAAACACAACAAGCACATGACAGTAGTGCCACAACAACCAAAACCGTGCAACAACCAGTACAGGGCTTTTAGATACTGGCTCCTCAGGTAAAACAAACGAATCGGAGGAGCCAGTCAACGACGAAAGATGGAACGATAAAAGCGAGACAGTACAAGAGAATGCAAACAAGAACACAAGTAACAAAGAAAAAACACTAACACCGGCCGACATAACAGCCATAGCCATCAAGCAGCATGGGAGGACCTGCTCACTACCCAATACAATAAGTTGCACAACAGATGGCCCAGGCATGGCTAAGGCGATGCCAGTCATACAGGCTGTTAAACCAAGGCGCAGAGCATCCATAGCAACCGTCAGTGAAACCAGCGAGAGCATGGTGACCCATGCCACCACCTCCCGCCAAAATACAGAGCGTGCCAAAAACACAGCATCACCACAAACAAGATGGCTGCCATGGCGACAGCAACGACCGCGAAAGCACACAGGCTTATGCAACCCACGACAGACCAAAACAGGAGGTGCAAATAGACGAGCAAAACAACAACGCCCATAAACATCATACTGTCGAAGACGAGGACTGTTAACACTGGGTAGCAACACCAAATGCGATGGTCATGGGCGAGATACGGCAGATGGCGCCACCGCTATGAGAAACAGACTGACCCGGCTGGCCCACGCAAAATGCCCACAGAGCCACACACAAAGATGGCGACACAAAAGAGAGCAACCAAAGAACAACAGAGTGAACAAGAACCACCACACACAGGTACGGAATAATACTCGGGTTAACTGCTGAAAAAATACGACAAACGAATTCAGAAGGAAGTTGCTGCAACAAAGAAAAAAGAAATAAAGAAGAAGTCGACTGTGCATTTTGATGAAACTGATTTGAATTCTGATTCTGAAAATATCAAAATATTTCAGAACTGGTCTAAACAAACCAAAAACATTATGGTTCCAATCGAATTATACAAAGCAGATTTCTATGATCATGAATTACGTCGCTTTTCTACAGAAATGAATGCTGATATCTTACAACAATTGGCTAATATATCTGCATTGGCAACAAATATGGCAACTTCTTCTGTTTATGTAACAACTGCTGCAAGTACAATTGCCAATCGTAAAAAATTACCTACTATGTGTGAATTAAATTGTATTGCAACAAAAGCTGAATCCTCTGATTCTGATGAATATAATTGAAACTTGTCATTCGAATAACTATAAAAAAATCAAATAAAAAAAGGAATATTTTGTAATTCTGTCTTCTCGTGTTCTTTCCTTTTTAAAGGTCTAAATGAAGTCAGCATGCTTCCGGATTCAGATTACATTAGGTCAGCAACAAATAAAAAAATATAAAAAATAGGCCAACCCCAGATAGCTTCAAGCCCATTTCGGGTTTCGGATTGCATTACACAGCAACAATAAAAGAACTCACCGCCAAATTAGTTCAAATTAAAAAAAAAAATAGAATCAACACCGAGATAACATACCTTCAGGTTATGAGCTCTTTTTGTCCTGTAGCAACCACTCCCTATGCTGACATCTGATGGAACTATTGACCAAAAAATATAACAAATAGCCTAGCCTCAGCATAGCATCGTAAATACATCTATTGGAACTTTGAAGAAAAAAAATAGGAACCAACACCCCATAAAACCATGCTTCCGCTTTCGGGTTTCGGATTCTCCCCACCAAATTCCTTTCAATTCAACAACAAAAAAAATAGAACAACGGATAACATACACTTCCGCCCAGCATGCGCCCTTATTTTTAAATCGGTGAAAGCACATGGACAAACCACCCCCAAACACCCCCAAAAACATGTGGCCTTTTGTTTACAAAATGGCCGCCTTTGTTTACAAATCCCCCCAAAACCCTCCAAAAGCATGTGGCCTTTTGTTTACATCGGTGAAAGCACATGGCAAACCCCCCCCCCCCAATACCGACCAGACGGGATGGCCGAATGAGTTAGAGCGTCCATCTCCCGTGCTGGTAGATCGTGGGGTCGTGGGTTCGAGTCCCGGTCGAGTCAAACCAATGACTTTAAATTGATACTTGTCGCTTCCTAGCCAGGCGCTCGGCATTATTAGGATAGGGCAAGGACTGGTGTGCTCAGTGTCAGGATAATGTGACTGAGTGGGATACCAGGTCATGGTGCCGGCGGCCTGGTTTCCCAGTGGGACAGCACTATAAAGTCGCCATGAGTGCGCACTGTCACAAGTCGGTACCCGTCCTGATATGACCTTAGATGTTGCTAGGACGTAAAACAACAACAACAAACAAACCCCCAATACCCCCCAAAAGCACGTGGCCTTCTGTCAATCATCCGAATACTCAACGGTCATTGGCTGAAACCAACTGTCAATCAAAATTAAGCCACACCCCTTTGTGGGGGTGTACACACACACAGAGTTTTCGCTAAAAAGCTGCAAAAATGGCATCATAGTGCGCAAACTGCTTAGGTACCATAGAAACAAGCATTAAGCGTCGAATGGCACTTGTGCACCAACAAACTAGGACACCCCCCACACTTGACCTATTTTCGATGAGCCTTATTTGGGCATACACGTGACCTAGATACATAAATTTCCTTCCTATTGGCTGAGAGAAAACACCCTCCCACCCTCCCACCCTCGACCTACCCTGGATGGTCACGTGACCCAAATACTCGACGCTGATTGGCTGCCATTCCCAAAGATCCCACCCCATACGAAACAGTACATTAAATAAGGACCTAGTATATTACTACTAGGCTGCATACAATATTGTATTACTGTTTATAGAAACATTGCAATTTCTCAACGGTGGTTATTCATTTCGAGTAGCTAAGTCAAAACTCATGTAATTCGGAAAACTGATCACTTTCAATTCGATAAAGCGCAGGTGGCTAGAACAAGGAAACAGAATAAAACCTCACAGTTTATATAAAAGTGCATTAATGTCGAATAGTTCAAACGGCCTGGAAGATTACACATAATATGCAATTATGTGCAACAGCCGCCATTGCATGAACACCCATTGCCGCCCGCATGCCCAGTAGTGCAATTTGCTACACTGTCTTCTTTTTTTGTATGTCAACATTGTCTCCGGTATTACTATTAGTGGCGGCTGGCACCTCCTCCTGCCTCCATCACCCCGATGCACGCACTTGATTCGCCGGCGGAGTCTGAGGCCGTGAACCCCGGGCGGGCGGAGGAATCCATGGGGGGGGGGGGGGGGTCATTAAGGGAGTGGGGGAGGGAGGGAGGAGGGGGGGGGAGGGGGAGGGAGGAAAAGAGGAGGAGAGGAGGGAGCGAGGGAGAAGGGAGTCAGAAGCGGTGAGAGGGGAGGGAGGCGAGAAGGAAGGAAGGGAGGGGGGGAAGGGAGGCAGGAGGGAAAAGGGAGGTAGGAGGGGAGGGAGGAGGAGGGAGGCGGGAGGAGGGGAGGGGAAGGGAGAGGAGGAATGAAGGGAGGGGAGGGAAGAGGAAGGAGGGGAGAGTGAAAGGGGGGATGGGAGAACGGAGGATGGTGGAGGGAGGGGGAGGGGTGAGGTGGGAGGATGAGAGGAGAGGGAGGGAGGAGAGGAATGAGGGGAGGGGAGGACGGAGGACGGTGGAGGGAGGGGGAAGGAAGAGGTTAGTCCATTTAAAGTTGCATGGTCCGATGAAATATAATTTTGTCAAAATTAAAACAACTACTTACATTTGATGCTATATATCCAGCTTAGATATTGGTGTATTAGCTAATGATTTGGGACAGTATATACAGAATAACCAGTGAGTTTATAACCTCCCCCCTTTGAACACTCAGTTTGAAACACCCATTATGCAGGAAGGCCATTAACCAATTAGGCCAATCTCGTGACCCCATTAGCCCCCCCAACCAAGTAGGCCTGCTGTGCAGGGTCATAGAGGGGAGGTGGATGTGTGTGTATGTGTCTGTGTGTTTCCTGACCTGACTTTACAGAGACAGACATACACACACAGACATACACACACAAGACATACACACAAGACATACACACACAAGACATAGACACACAGACAGACACCCATAGATAGGCACACACATGCAGACAGCACACACATACACAGAAACACACACACATGCACACACCCGACATACACAGACACACATACACCCAACCTGACTTTGCAGAGAGCCACACACACACAGACACCCCCAGACAGACACACACAGACATACACACAGACAGACATGCAGAGACATACACACATAGACATACACACACAGCCACACACACATTCAGACACACACTAACATACACACATGCATACACACATACATTACCACCCATATATATACACACAGACAGACATGCATAGACAGCACACAGACACACAAACACACATACACACATACATGCACACACCCGACATACACAGAGACACATACACCCGACATGACTTTGCAGAGATAGACACACAGACACATAGACAGCCGCACACAGACAGAGGCAGACACACACATACATGCACACACATACATACACACAGCCACACACACATACAGACATACACACACAGACACACATACACCCGGCCTGACTTTGCAGAGAGAGAGACACAGACACACACAAACAGAGGCAGCCACACACATACATACCCACAGATATACACACAGACACACATACACACACAGACATTACCACACATACATATACACATACATATACACACACACACAGACACACATAGGTAGACACACACAGACAGACATGCATAGACAGCACACACAGACATGCACACACCTGACATACACAGACACACATACACCCGACCTGACTTTGCAGAGAGAGACACACACAGACAGAGACACATAGACAGACGCACACAGATAGAGGCAGACACACACACATACATACACACACATACATACATACATACCCACACATACAGAGAAACACACAGATAGACACACACAGAAATACAGATACATACAGACATACATAGACAGACACAAGCAGACAACAGACACACATTATATTTAGTTAAAAACCCTAGTGCCAGAAGGCCCCACCCAACCAGGAATACCTACCTACAGTCCTGTAAGGTTCCAGGTCATCTCACATCACGTGGTCACCGCGAGATGACCATCTGGGTCATAGCCACAGGACTTTTGACAAGCTTGTCGAAATTATTTTTGGTTCTTTCAGCTCATATTACTTCAAAACTAATCATCTTTAATCAAAATCACTCCGGACTAATGATTAGTAGCTTGTAACGATCAATTTGATATATTTATCTCAAAAATAAGACAAAAATTCAAGTGCCATCGGACGATGCAACTTTAAGTGCAAACACATTTAGTGGTGAGGAGGTGGAGGTGGGGTTGGGGGGGGGGGGTGAAGGTGAAGGTTCCAGACAGAGTGAATAGGTTGAAAAAACTGCATGCAATGATTGGGAGGTGGGGGCTATGGGTGGTGATGGGGATTAGGGTGGGTTAGGGTTGTGAGGACATCAAACCCAATAAAGGTAGGGGTGGCATGGAAATGGACGGCGGGGGTGAGGGTCAAGTGAATGTGGAGGGCAGGAAGTGTGAAAGGGGCGGGGGTAGAGGGATGGAACACGAATAGCAGGACGGAACTGAGGTGGTGGTGTGGGTGGAGGTGTGGGTGGTGGTGTGGGTGGTGGTGTGGGTGGAGGTGTGGGTGGTGGGGTTGGTGGTGGTGTGGGTTGAGGTGTGGGTGGTGGTGTGGGTGGTGGTGTGGGTGGAGGTGTGGGTGGTGGTGTGGGTTGTGGTGGGGGTGGTGGTGTGGGTTGAGGTGTGGGTGGTTTGATTGATTGATTGATTGGTGGTTGCTTTACGCCGTGTCGGCAGCATAGGCCATATTCACGGCGAGAGATGTTTGTTTTTTGTTCAAACCATCGCTTTTACATGTAAAAGCAGACAATCTATTATGTGTCAATAGACACTCATTAAATTAGAAAGCTCACAAACATATATTTGTGGTCAAGGGAAACAAATTCCCATAGAAAAAGAAATAATTGATAGAATCTATTTAGTAAACTATATGAGGTGGTACAGTCCAGCTGCCCTCAAAAAGGCTCAAATGTTTTCCTGTTTTACCTTAGTAAAAAGGTCATGCATACTGTCTGCAGTGTAGAACCGTTGGCGCAGGGCCAAAAAATCAATGCAACTTAGTCAAATGTGTTTGAGTGTCAGCGGGGACTGACACCCAATAAATTCAGGGGGAGGTTCCCCCTTGAGCAGAAAAGCATGTGTAAGCCACGAGTGGCCAATACGGCAGCGGCTAAGGACCACTTGGTCCCACCGACCTCCCACATGAGTCTGTGGTGGCTTTCCCACAGATGGTTCAATTTCGGAGAGCAGAACATCTCTGTCTGCTCCCCACTCTGAGCTGGACAGCACCCTCAGAATATCCAGCGCTATCAGGCATCTTGTTTTCAGGTACTTTATATGTGGCACAAAAGACAGTTTTGCGTTGAGAATGAGGCCCAGAAATTTGGTTTTCTCAATGACTTTAATGGGATCAGCTCCGGTTCCGCATGCATTCTATGCAGCAGGCAGAAGTGCATGCAGACTGTTTTGGTCTTGGAAAATTTGAAACCGTTCAGAACTGACCATCGATGGATCCCATTTATGTTTGGTTGTAGCTGTCTCTCTATGACATTCATGTTTGCGCCGCTGTAATATAAAATAAAGTCGTCCACGAAAAGACTACAGGAGACCCCCCGCTATACAGCAGCAGCAATGCCATTGACCTTGACCCCGAAAAGGGTCACGGCTAGTATGCTGCCTTGAGGTACTCCTAGTTCCTGTGAGTGTAGGAGGGAATAGGTAGTCTTGACACGGACGCGGAAATGCCTGAAGGCTAGAAAGTTCCTGATGAAAATTGGCAAGTGGCCACGAAGGCCAATCGCATGAAGGTGTGGGTGGTGGTGTGGGTGGAGGTGTGGGTGCTGGTGTGGGTGGAGGTGTGGGTGGAGGTGTGGGTGGTGGGATGGGTGGTGGTGTGGGTTGAGGTGTGGGTGGTGGTGTGGGTGGTGGTATGGGTGGAGGTGTGGGTGGTGGTGTGGGTGGTGGTGTGGGTGGTGGTGTGGGTGGTGGTGTGGGTGGTGATGTGGGTGCTGGTGTGGGTGCTGGTGTGGGTGCTGGTGTGGGTGGAGATGTGGGTGGTGGTGTGGGGGAGGTATGAGTGGTGGTGTGGGTGGAGGTGTGGGTGGTCGTGTGGGTGGTGGCGTGAGGGTGTTGTGGGTCGTGGTGTGGGTGGCCTGGGGGTGGGGGGAGTTGGGAATATGGGTTAAGCTAAGATTCCTGATACGCGGTTTGTGGCATGCGAATGCGAATGCGAATGTGGCAAAAAATCTAAGAGCATGTAACTGAATAGTGGTGCTTCCATACGTCCGAATGCGAATGCGAATGCGAATGCGAATGAGAATGCGGCAACTGAATCGGTCCATGGTCCGATCAGTGCGGCATGCGAATGCGAATACTGGTGCGTTTGCCATAGAAAACAGTTGTGAGAAAGCTGTCACTATAGCAGTGGTCACACACGGGCCTTGGTTAGAGCACATGTTTGGACCGTCCTACTTTTCCCCATCTCTTCTTTAGCTATGTTGTTTGTATGTATATTACATGTGGATGTATGTGTGGCATGTGGATCTGTGGATGTATGTGTGGATGTATGTATGTGTGGATACCCATCCTGATATGACCTTAGATGTTGCTAGGACGTACAACAAGAACAAACAAACATCGATCTGAGCCGGTTTAACGCAAATGTTTGGACTGTCCTAGATGTTTGTACCATCCCATTTCTTCATATATCATATGGAGACTGCTTCCTAACTGGTACCTTATACCATTCCTTTATTATTACTATTACTGATGGGTTGGGCTTCCTTCTGCTTGTTGTGATTTTTGCTGACCGACTCACCTACTCCACACGCACTAGTCCATCTCCATCCCCCCTCATGACCACCGCCACAGGGTCAACATTATTCGCCTACGGGACGGCCCCCTCACCCCCCCTCCCCAATCACCCTCAATCGCCTTGCCCCCCACCCTGACTCCCTTGAGCCGGGAATCTTACTGGCGGCTCAGTCGCCCCAAACCCCTCGCCGCTACCGGTGGACCACCACTGACACCTCCCCCATGCCAGCCCCGGGTAGCCACCCGCTAGAACAAGGGCGCAGCATGCCGGAAACGGACACCCCCTGCGACCCCTACGGCTTCGCACCCAAGCTGCCACCAGGGCCACACACCCCCATACCACCCCCCGGGAAGACACCCACCCCACGGAAACCCGAAACAACCCCCCACAGGTCCCCCAACCAGGGGCTGACCACACCTACACCAACTTCCCTCCCCCTGACCAGTCTGCAGAAGACAGCGACTCATCGTCTAGCTCGGACAATGAGTCTGACATTGATGTAGGCTCCCCTCCAACACACACCCCCACCCTCCCAAACACACTCCACAATCACCATCACAAGCCCCGCCGCTCCCTGCCCCGACCACAAACAAAACCCAAGACCCCCAAAACCATAAGGCCCTCACCCACAGCCCCGCCAAGCCCAATGCCCAACAACCCACAGGGAAGGGCAAAGGGAAGGGGAAATCCTCAAAGCCAACCAGCGGAACCACCACCGCCACCACCAGCCCCCCGCCGGCACCCACACCTCCCCCATCCCGGCCACCAGTGCCGCCACCCCTTCCTCAGCCATTGAACCTTCCTCAGCAGACGAGGGATGGTCCACTGTGGTCCGAAGGTCAAAAAAAGCTGCCGCCCCCTCCAAGAAGAACTACCCCACAGAGTTCCACCCCGATTCACACCGCCCCAAACGTTTCCTTGCCCTTTTCTTATATAGCGGTGATGCTAAAGAAACCCTGAGGACCCTGTTCCAGATAGACAGGACCACCGGCACCGACACCCTGTCCCTGGACATCTACCCCAACCACATCGTGATTGGAGTCCGGACGCCGGTGTCTCTCGCGAGACTCTGTGCAGCCCCCAAATTCACCGAGATCAGAGGCTCGGCGAAGACCCACCACTACGTGGTAACCGGGCTCCATCCCCTAGCTGACCCGTCTGACCCGTCCGACCTCGTCGGACAGCACGGGATTATCCATGCCTCATGCATCACCCCCAAAAGTGGCAAGCCCACCCACTGCATCAACATCTACACCACCTCCCCCCTCAGCACCCTCGCCAAGCTTGACTTCGGCCCCCTAGGCCACCTTCGGGTGGCAACCCCCCACAAACATCCGCACCCTGAAAGAAACCCACGGACTGGCACTCGCTGATGTCCCTGACCTCCGGGCGAGACCCCCCTGGTACTCCGTTGAGGTCAGACTCACTAGCCTCTGCTCAGCCCGAACCAACTACCCGACTATAGTTCTCAAAACCCTGGCACAGGAAACCATTGCCTCGGCCAAAGAGGATTTCCCTCTAGCCACCACGGTTTACACCGACGGCTCACTCAACCCTGACACAGGCCGAGCCGGGCTGGCTACTTCCTACCAGACGGGCAGGCTAGACACCTTATCAGGGTCACAGACTACTCCTCCACCCTCGATCCAGAGCTCGCCGCCATCCCCCATGCACTGACCCACCTACATCACTGCAGCTGCATAGTGGTCACTGGTTCACTCAACGCAGTCCGCAAGATCAAGGACCACAGAGGTAACCACTCTCTGGCCACCTTGATCCAGAACACCAGAACACTCAACTCGACACAGTCCTTTCCTGGGTCCCCTCCTACATAGGACTTCCCGGTAATGACCAGGCTGACTCAGCTGCTCTGGATGGCTCTCGCCGTCCTGAGATTGACCTCGTCATAGACCACTCCTTGTCCAAGCTCAAAGCCACCCACTCTAGAAGCACCAAAGCCCTGTGGGAGGCTTCCCTCCACGACACCACCATCAGGAACCCATACTCCATCAGTTGGGCCTGGCACAAAAATGTCAGAGCGCGCTTACCAGTCCCAAGAAACCTCTCTGCATCCGTGCAAGAGGCGGTCATGCCCTTCAGGACTGGATACAGGCGGTTCGTCGATAGCCCTGCATTGCAACGATGTCCATGCGGTGACAAAATCTTCAACGTCGCCCACGTCTTGGCATCATGTGTGGCCTTTGATAGGACCGCCATCCGAGACTTCCTTGGCCCACCACACAACTTGTCTGACACCCGAGCTGCACTCGCCATCCTTGAGAAGCTCTCCGAGTCCTCATGGGAGCCACTCGGTAGATTCTATAGACAAATTTATCACACCTTCGAGATCGTCGGCGGCCCTGAACCCATCGCCGACGACTCTGAACCCAACAGCAGCGACAGTGACTAGCAACCACTGTCAGGGAGCCCCGTGAGGTCCTGATCGGGGAGCCCCGTGAGGTCCCCCAGTCAGGGAGCCCTGTGAGGTCCCGGTCAGGGAGCCCCGTGAGGTCCCCCAGCAGGGAGCCCCGTAAGGTCCCCCATCAGGGAGCCATGTGAGGTCCCACCCGGGAGCCCCGTGAGGTCCCACCCGGGAGCCCCATGAGGTCCCACCCGGGAGCCCCGGGAGGTCCCACCGGATGCAGCCCCTACACCGGGAGCCCTGTGCGGTCCTGGACACACCGGATGTGACAGCCTCGACCCCCTCACCCACAACGCCGGTTCCCGCTTTGATCACCGATGGAGTGGGTGCTGGGACCGCGGATACAGCCACACCCACCTCACCCCGGTCCAAGAGGCACTGGCACTGGACCACCCACCCTGCGACGGGGGCCCGGAAGACCAACGCGTTGCCCATGGCCCTGCTGCCAATGACACCGGATCCCGCTTTGATCTCCGGTCGAGGTACAGGACCGTGGGCCCAAGAACATATTGCCACCTACCAGGCCACCGCCGCACCACAGCACAAGTCACCGCGAAGAGCACCACGCCCCCCCCCCACCACCCCTCAAGCTCGACGAAGCAAGAAGGAAAGACCCCCCCCCCCCCCAAAAAGAAATACACGCCAAAAACGGGCCATTTTAACGGCGCCGTTTATTAATGCTGCAGTCCTGCAGCCAGTGACCGCTAGGTCACAAACCCCCGAATAAGTAAGTAAGTAACTAACAGGTAGACTTGCTATCCAGACCGCACTCTGTCCACACCTCTTTCTATCACCTCTCGGCCGGCCTTGATTTGTCTGAAAAGAGTTCCAGGAAGGGGAGCCGCCGGCATTTCACTTTCTACTCTTACTCTGTCCGTGTCTATGGCTCGCTGGACGGTCACCATAGAGCAAATAGCCATGGTCATTTGACTCAACTCTCCTCATTTCTCCTTCCTAGATTCTGCCCATTTCGATTTCTCCCAGGCACACTTCTTCCCCTGACCAGGGTAGTTGTGTTCTTGGGTGGGGCCCTTCACCTTTACAATTTCTCTGTCTTGTTCTTGTTGCGGGAATGACCACTGTTCCCACCTTTGCCCGCCTTCCTCAAACCCCTGCTGCTGACCGGATTCAAGTGCTACACTACACTACACCTACAGCTCAACTACACACCGGACCAAAGAGATTCGCTGCCGCCCCAACGCCTCGCCATTACAATGTTGTGAAGATGTCCCCAGCTTCTACAACACTCCCTACTGAAGTTAAGTCTTCAACCACAGATTGGGCCGATTTATCAGAGCCTCTCTACCCAATGTTGCAGTTCTGCAACCGGTAACCGTCGTAAGGTTACAAACACCCCCAATCGTCATCGCCGTGTGTAGCGTGTGGATGTATGTGTGGATGTATGTATGTGTGGATACCCATCCTGATATGACCTTAGATGTTACTAGGATTAAAGATCAAACCAAATCGCTGCATGCCGCATGCCGCATGCCGCATGCCGCATGCCACGTGGGTGGAATCAACCCATTCGCATGCCACATTCGCATTTGCATTCGCATGCTGCATACCGCATATAAGGAATCCTAGCTTTACCTGAAAGCAGGCTGCGGATATTGTGTGAGATGGGGGTTTACCACCCAAACCACATCGAGCCTCCCCCCGGACCCACTGATGAATGCCCTTAGTTAACTGAATGCTGGGCCGTGAGTAACGAGTAAACCTGACAGTGTGACGACATTCCGACTAGACCACCTTGTCTACTACACCCACCTAGCTCCTGCCACCAATACCCCCATAATCTACGTCACACACACCCGACACCCCACACCCCACACCCCACACCCTACACCCCACACATACACCCCCCACCCCACACCCATACCCCACACCCCCACCCCAAACATACACCCCATCCCACACATACGCCCCAGACAACCATCCCACACCCACACCTACATTCCACACGCACAGCCACACCCCACACCATACCCACCACACCCTAGACACCACACTGATGCGCAGGCCCCACACACTACACCTACATCCCACCCACATCCACACTCCACACTCCATTTGCACACCCCACACCCGCACCCACACCCCCACTCAAACCCCGTCCCATACCCCACACCCTGTACACCACACTGGTACCCACATCCCAAATCCCGTACCAAACACCCCACACCACATACCCCATCCCACACTCCAAGTTCACACCTGCACCCCACACCCACCCCTGGTTGTCCCACACCCTGCTCTTGCCCACCAGACAATCAACATTGCCCGGCCGACACACACGGGGAGGTCGCGGTCTATTGGGGCGCCAAAGCTGCATAGTCCGATGAAAACTTCAAGTTTTCAAAACCAAAACAGTGATCTAGATTTGATTATAAATATCTAACTTGGATACGAGTGCACTTATCAAACAGTTGTCATCACACAGAATGGAATAATGAGCCAAATTAATAGAACATGTTATTGCAGAAGCCGACGGTGTCAGTGTTTTGGCATGCTTGCCAAAATTATTTTGGGATGTTTGCACTTCAAATATCTCTAAAGCTAATGTTTTAAAAGCAAAGTCACTTCAAATTGAAGTAAGGTAGATGATGACGATCAACCTAATATATTTATCTCAGAAAATGACAGAAACTCAATGCAAGCTTACAGGATTTTATAATGCTGCCCCATTAGGATACCGCTTCCACCAGCACCATGACCTGATATTCTATCCCACTCAGTCCCATTATCCTGGCATTTAGCTACCTTAGTAACGCCGGTTACAAGGTAAGATAACGACATGTGTCAGTTTTGTAACTCCTTGGATTTTCTCTTCTGGTGGGGTAAATACCTCCTCTTTGAGCTCCCGCGTGGGAGAGGGCGGCGTACCGACTCAGCTATGCCGTCCGAATACTTGACAATGTACCGTGCTTGAGTCCACAACACACCGCCACCTGCCACATATAAGACCGGCCCTTCCTACCAGCACTTGCTATCCGGCCCGCACTCTGTCTACACCTCTCTCTATCTCCTCTCCGCTGGCCTTGCTCCTCCTTGGTATGTCTGAAAAGAGTTCCAGCAGGGGGAGCCCGCCGGCATTTCACTTTCTACTCTTACTCTGTCCATGTCTTTGGCTCACCGGCTGGTCACCATAGAGCAAATAGACACGTCCTTTGACTCAACTCTCCTCATTTCTCTTTCCTAGACTCTACCCTCTTTTTTTTTCTCCCAGGCATACTCCTCACCCTGACCAGGGGAGTTGTGTAGTTGGGTGGGGCCCTGTACCTTTACGTTTTCTCTCGCTTTGTTCTCGTTGCTGGAACCACTGCTGCACCCATCTTTACCCACCCTTCCTCGAAACCCTTGCTGCTGTCGACTGGATACAAGTGCTCAACTACCACCGGACCGAAGAGATTCAGTGCCGCTTCAACGCTTCACCGTTACAATGTTGTAAAGATGTCCCCAGCTTCTACAACCGTCCCTACTGAAGATTAATCTTCAACCAAAGATTGGGATGATTTATCGGAGCCTCTCTATAAATGTTGCAGTTCTGCAACCAGTAACCATTGTAAGGTTACAAACCACCCCCCATCAGACCAGCTCCACATCTACCTCAGCCCACCTTGCCCTTCGCACACCGCCAAAACCACAAGGAACATCATCGGTTTTTGTTGTGGATTAGTTGATTAAAGTTGCATGGTCCGATGGAACATAACTTTTTCAAAACCAAAACAGTTACGTACATTTGATTCTATTTATCAAACTAAGGTACTGGTGCATTAATTAATGTTTTTGAATGGAATATGCAGAATAATCAGTGACATTATGACCTCATCCCTCTGAGTCCCTACTTTGAGAGGAATTAGGGAGGGAGGCCACTAACCAATTAGGTTAATTTCGTGACCTTGTTAGTCCTGCCCTCATTACCAGTACCATATATGGCTTCTAAAATTAGCTTCCATTAATTACCATTGCTTACTATGGGTAAGTACTTGGTAGGTTCCCCTTCCTTTCCAAGGTGACTGGCCACTTACTCATCTTTGTCAGAGTGTGCCCTGATGAGCCACATCATCTTGCTGTTACACCTTCAAAGCTATTGATCTTCTAACTCATCTGCACAGTTCAATATACCGTACATTGTTGGAAGGGAAGGTGAATGGCAGCAGAGGGAGAGGGAGACCAAGAACATCATGGTTTACAAATATTTCACAGTGGACAGGCTTGAATTATTCACAGTCTATCAGAACAGCACAACATCGGGACAAGTGGAGAACCATTGCATCCAACCCTCGACTAGAGGACGGAACTATTGATTGATTGATATGGCTTCAGCAGGTTCCAGAACATATAATGGAATCCCACTCAACCACCCACAGCTGGATCAGTTGCTTACCCACCCACCCTCCCATTTGCTTAATGTTATGTTTTCAACAGGATTATGCAGCCTTAATTAAAGGTGCATACTCTGATGGTTGTGAATTTCGCCAATTTTCTTAGATAAATACATTAGATTGATAATTATAATATAATTTACTTTAGTTTGAAGTAACTTTTAATTTAAATGGCTAACTTTGGAGATCTTTGAAGTGAAAACATACCATGCATGCCAAAATTCTGACACCATAACAGTACTAGTAACAGTAGCAGGTAGTAACAGTAGTAACAGCAACAGATTATATTTAATTACCTTAGTATCCCATTCTATGCAGTGATACATACTTAACAAGCGCGCCAGTATCTAGGTTCAAATCTAGGTAACTGTTTTCGTCTTGAATGTATACACGCACTGCCCTCGGCTTCATCTTGACCAAAGGGTATTCAAGAGGCCCTCGTGCTCCAAGCCTCATATCAGGCAATAATTGCATATTGCAACAACAACAAAGAAACAACAGCTAAGTGCCCAGGAAGATGCCCGTGTGTGTGGGATGGTGTGGCAGTGTGAATACTTCAATTAGTTTAAAAGGAATTTGTTGCAGCAAGTATGGGTATTCAGGACTGACATTAGGACTGCTAGGCTAGTTAATGATGGTGGTAGGCTATAGCATGAAATGAGGCCATAGTTCACTGTGAATTGTAGCTATGCAGTAGAGTGTATTTTCACTATCGCCCTCACCATGCTGTCACGACCGGAATTGGTGTCTGAATCGGTAGAGTGCAGGCCTCCTGTGCAGAAGGTCGGGAGTTTCATTCCCAGTCGAGTCAAACCGATGACTTACAAAATTGATACTTATCGCTACCTAGCCTGGTGCTCGACATTAATAGGATGGGGCCAGGATTGATTAGCTCAGTGTCAGCATAATGCGACTGAGTTGGAAATTGGGTATTGGAGCCAGCCGCCTGGTCTCCTATAAAGTCACCATGAGTGTGCACTGTCACAAGTCAGTACCTGTACTGATATGACCTTAGATGTTACCAGGAAGTTAAACATTCTGTCGCCAGTATCGGGAACTAGTGGTCATGACGAGAACCCAACGGTGAAATGACCAATTCGGAATTGACATTAACAATGACAGAAACGCTTTAAAACTGTGATTATTGAATGACAAAATGAGTTAAATTGTGAGAATTACCTTTTAACAAGAATATTCAAAGTGATGCATTCACCTGCTACATAGATGCTCACAAATTATCAAGTTATGAAAGTATTTGGAGATAAGAGGAGCGGGACGTAGGTCAGGCGGTAGAGTGCCTCACCAAAGACCCTATAACACTAAGACGGCTCACTCCCTATCTCTCCCATGGTAATGTAAATTTCATAGTGCCACCTTGTGGTGGGTTTGATCAGCCCGGCTGCTGGTTGGTGTTTCACATGTAAACACAGACAATTATATTATACATGAGATAGGTAAGTATGAATACACATCAATATGAAATTGCTATGAACAAATACACATCATCATCAGCATCACCATCATCACACATCTTTCACATTCATATATATACATTTATACATATAATATAGCACCTGTTTAACCAAGAGAACAGCCAGCGCACCAAGTGGTGGGTTTGATCATTTTGATTACACAGTACAGGCTGAGTGAGCCCTCTTAGTATTATAGGGTCTTTGGGGTCACCCGATCATTCCTGCTCAGTGAACCCATTTCCAATTTGGGCTGTTTTCTGTTCCAATCAGTGGTCCATAACTGGTTCATCAAAGGTTGTGGTATGTGTTGTCCTGTCTGTGGGGAAAGTGCATATAAAAGTCCCCTTGCTGCTTGTCGGAAAGAGTAGCCTATGTGGCGGCAGTGGGTTTCCTCTAAAGAAATATGTCAGAATGAACATATGTTTGACATCCAATAGCCAATGATAAAAATCAATGCGCTCTAGAGGTGTGTTAAATAAAAGAAGCTTTTTTTGTAGATAAGATGGCTTGTGTCCTTATATGCATGTCATGATGCTCCCTGACTACACACACTGAATGCGCTTCCAATTGTTGACACCTAATTTCCGTCTTCTTTTAATATCGTAGTTTGTTTAATAAATACACAGAAAATGTGTAGCAATTTGTTGCTATCAATTTTAACTACAAAGCAAAATGGCTTTGCTGCTTTTTTTATGTAATGTATAAAGAACTTATACGCATAAAAGGGTAAATTAATAACAGCTGGTTTGGCTATGGTCATCTGGAAATATTTGTATCATATATGACACATTCGTTACTAGAGGGTTAAAGTATTCCCCTCCGTCCCTCCAGGTGGCGCCTCAGACGCCTACTATCTGCCCACTTCTATGTATGTATATATATATATATACATATATATATATATATATATATATATGTATATATATAAAATATCAGTTCCTTAGATACTATTGCAGCGGCACTAGGCGGTAAACAATTAAACTATGAAGGTTAAGGCTTTTATAAGCCTCTCAAGGGTCGACAGCATGTTGCCCCATGGAGGCAGCACTATAAAGCCACCATAACTGCACAGAATCCCTAGCCTGTATGTAGCTGGATATAAGCTGCATGTCGTCATTAGTGCAATAGGACAAGAACTGAATCGCTCAGTGTCAGGAGGATGTGGTTGAGTGGGATATCGCGTCATGGTGCCAGCAATATGGTACCCTAGTGAGACAGTACTATAAAGCCTACATACGTGTGCACAGTATTTAGTGTTTCCCCCACCTTGCATGGTGGGATGGGACACGGACTTGTATATTATCAGTGTCAAGCTAATATAACCAAGTGGTATATCGGACCATGGTGGTCTTGGCATGGTATCGCCAAGGGTAACACTGTAAAGCAAGTATGAATGTGCACTCGTACCCATCGTGATATGACTCCCAGTTGTTGATTAAAAACTCAATTAATTAATGACCCGCACATGTTTCTCCGCTACATCTGGTATAAATCGGCCATGTTGACATGCGTGAGAGGGGTGCGCATTTAGTATGGTCCGAGCTGTATGGTTGGGTGGTTAGTTTTTGGAGTTTTATTTCCTGGCAACCTCAAAGGTCATATTAGGACGGGTACCGACTTGTGAGAGTGCACACTCATGGCGACTTTATAGTGCTGTCCCACAGGGAGACCAGTCCGCTAGCACATGACATGATATCCCTCTCAGTCACATTATCCTGACACTGAGCCAACCAGTCCTTGCCCTATCCTAATAATGCTGAGTGCCTGGCTAGGAAGCGACAAGTATGAACTTTTAAGTCATTGGTTTCACTCAACCAGGGTTCCAACCCATGATTGCAACTTGAATGTAATGCACACATCATGTATGTCTTTCATTGAATGTCTAAATGTCTGGTGTTGATAAGTTCCATCATTATCCGGCAGGAGAGACTGTGGCCTGATTTACTTAATATTCTTCATATTGCTTCCTATTTAAACTTGCATAATCCGATGGGTTGGAGTTCTGATATTTTTTAATGAATGCACAGATTGGAAATTGTAATCTACTTTACTTTACTTCAAAGTAACTTTCTATGTTAATGAGTTAATTCCGGAGCTATTTGAAGTGAAAACATGTCAAATTGAGGCTACTGTGCACACTAAAATGCTAGATTACTAAAGACTAGGGTATCCAATTTTTTACATGCATGCCAAAATTAATTTTGCCTGTTTACACTTCAAATATCTACAAAGTTAGCTGTTTTAAATCAAAGTTAAGTCAAGCTAAACTAATGGAGATTACAACCATCAACCTAATATACTTATCTTTTAAAAATGGCAAAAACTCAAAACCATCATATTTTAAATACATTAATACTTATGATGTTATAAGAGTTATTTTAATATATTGTGTGTGGTCTGTAATTTTCATGTATCGTTTATAGTCTGTAATCTTAATATATTGTAATGTGGTTTTGAACTTACCAGGAATTTTCCATTTCAATTACTGTTTCTTGTATCGCTACCTGATTGCCACGCCTCTTTTTGCTTTTGTTATCTAGTTTTTGTCCACGGTTGGTTATAGATTCAAGTTGTATTGATGTAAGTAATAATGGGCTGAAGGCTAAAGGTATTTACTAAACGTTTACATCACCCTAGTGTGGGGATTGAGCCCCGTTGAACTCTGGATGACGTGACTTCAACTTGCTTGTGTAAAGAAATGTCCACAGAAATACTTACAGATTAACTTACAGATCCTCTTCTGGATAATTTAGGCCCTATTGAGCCTCAAAGGAGTCTAATGCCAGCGCGTTTTGGTAAAATAAAACAAAACTATTTTTCTTGGAGGTGGGAGGGAGCCTTGAAGTAATATTTAATTGTGGGTGTCCTCGCCAATGTTGATCCAGTCTTCTCTCAAATGCTTCTTCGCTTTGTCTTATACCCCTGTCACACTACGACGTAACGAGCTAACGTAAGCCTAACGTGGTGATTTTTCGTCATTATGTTGACATACGTTGGATTACGTTTTGATGACGTCAGAATGACGTTAGACTGACGTCAAGCTAAGTCACATTGGTCGTAATGCGAAGCATTGCGCTTGATGCGAGGAGAGGAAGAGACCCTCCCCCCCCTCCCCGGTCGTCGCGCAGCATTCTCACCTCGCGCGACGTCCGCCTCTCAGCTTTCTTCCTCCCCCCTCCCCCCGCCTTGCTTTCGCACCTCACCTGTCATCCGCCCTCCTGCCCTCCCTTATAAGGCCGCCCGCCGGCCTCCCTCAGTCATTCGCCTTCCAGCCGCCTCCACGCTCTGCCTTTTTCCTGTCTGGCTCTTCATCCCCGCTGCTTCACCTCGGACCGCCGCCCCGCCTCAGGCTCCTACACTATGCCCGGACACGGAAAGGGAAGAGGCCGCAAGAGCTCCCGGGCGACCGCCCAGGCCACGCCGGGACCCGCCTCGGGCTCGCCCGGGGACACCTCAACACCTCCGGCGCCGGCCTTCCCCTCGGCGACCTCGGGCGCCGACACAGCCCTCATCCTCGAGGCCCTGCAGCACCTCACTACGCGCATGGACGCCCTCGAGTCGGGGGGAGCCCGAGGAGCCCCGGAGCAACTGCAGGCGGCGTACACCACGCCGCCCGCCCCAGCACCTCGGGCGCGGGCCGCCGCCGGGGCCCGGCCCCCGCCGCCACCTCAAGCGACTCTGCCCGGGGCAGCCCACCCCCACTATCAACAGTACGACCGCCTCGCCGCCCGAGGCGGGCCCGCGCCCCCCCCGGCCTACCTCCAGGACGTCGCCGAGGACCACACCCCAGCATCCGCGGCCGACGCCGTCCGCGAGATCCTCGCTTCCGCCGAGGCACACCACACCGCCAGGCGCCCAGGCATCCCCTCGGGCTACATCTTCCCCTCGGACCTCGTGGAGAGGGGTCCCGAGCGGAAGCCCGTGAGGAGGGGGGAGGCAACCAGGGACGAATACAACCTCGCCCTCCTCACCCTCTCCACCCATCCAGCCTTCCCCGCGCACTCCGTCCAGGGCCTACACCACCACCACCTCACCGTGATGAGGGACATCCTGGTGCATCCGTGGCCTACCGTCCGCCGCTACTCCGAGGCCATCTTCACCTGGATAGCGGACGGCAGACTTCCCCACGGATGGCATGACCCGGTGGCCCTCAACACCCTGAGGATGGACTCCCTCACCACCCCCGCCGCCCCGGAAACACCAGCTCCCCGAGGCGAGGATTGGGCCCGAGGCGCACACCTGCCCCGGCCCCAAGTCGACACCCGCACCGCCTACGACAGGCAGACTCACGGGGCCCCCTGCCCCGCCTGGAACCGCGAGCCCGCCTCGTGCGATCGGGCCCGCATCGGGGAGGCCCACGGCAAGGGGGGAGAGAGGCACCGGCACGTCTGCGCCTATTGCGCCAACGTACGGCGCATATTAACCATGCACAGTGAGGCCGGATGCCTCACCAAGCAAGCCCGTGAGCGCCAGACCCCGGCCGCCTCGGTGGATTTTTGATCCGCCGGCCCCCCCCCCGGCCGGTCCGGGGGGCCCTCCCCGGCGCCTCACCCACACCACTCCCGACAGCCCCGTGACCTCCACCGACAACCCCTCAGCGACCACCGATCGAAACGCCGCCCAGACCGAGCCGGGGATCATCACCTCGCACCTCACACCTCAGACTCAGCCCAGCCCCACGAGGGACCCTCCCCAGACAGCCTAGCCGCCGACCCTCACGACACCGCCTTCATCAACCCGCCCGACCCGACCCCGACTCCCACCCAGCCCAGCCCCGAGGAATTCGCCGCCCCCCTGCTCGACCCTCGCCGGACCTCCTCCCCTCAGGCCTCAGGAGCGGGCCTCCCCTTTTTGGCCGCCCGCTCCCCGTCCACGTAGGCCCCGGACCCTCTTCTCACCCAGACCTGCAACTCCGGCCCGCCCCCTCGGGCGCCCCGCGCCCCCACCTCGGGCGCGCCTCGAGCCCTCTCCTCCTTTTGGTGGAGGGCTCCTGGGCCCCCCCCCTCACCAGAACTCTCTACCTACCTCGGACATTGCTCCTCATGAGCCCCTGCTGTATTCATCCTGTTTCTGCTCCTCAGGAACCTTACTTGTCCTTACTTCCATTGTTTTCCACTGTTGCTATGTACCCCTGTATACCCCCTCTGTTGCCAGAGGTGCCTTCAATAAACGCCTCTTTTTCCCATCTCCGCCTTGCTTCTTCCTTTTCGCGCATCGGTCGTAATGCAAAGCATTGCGCTTGATGCGAGGAGAGGAAGAGACCCTCCCCCCCCTCTCCCCGGTCGTCGCGTAGCATTCTCACCTCGCGCGACGTCCGCCTCTCAGCTTTCTTCCTCCCCCCTCCCACCGCCTTGCTTTCGCACCTCACCTGTCATCCGCCCTCCTGCCCTCCCTTATAAGGCCGCCCGCCGGCCTCCCTCAGTCATTCGCCTTCCAGCCGCCTCCACGCTCTGCCTCTGCCGTTTTGATGACGTCAGAATGACGTTAGACTGACGTCGAGCTACGTCACATTACGTCGTGTTACAACGAGTTACGTCAAGATTTTGGACATGTTCAAAATTTTCGACGTAGCTCGAACGTAAGGGTTTACGTTCGCCATACGTTCTGTTCACGTTCAGCGAAAGTCAATGACGTTAAACGGACGTTAGGCAAATGCTGCTCACTACGTTCAACTACGTTCCACTACGTTGACCCACATTAAACCGAGTGGAAATGCCCATGCGGCGTAATGGGAACATCAGGAGAACGTCAGGAGAACGTCAGGAGAACATCAGGAGAACGTCAGGAGAACGTCAGGAGAACGTCAGGAGAACGTCAGGAGAACGTCAGGAGAACATACATTCAACGTACGTTCAACATCTCATGACGTATGTAACGTCACGTAACGTTCTTCTGGCGATGGAATAACGTTCATAACGTTCCGTGAGCATAATGACGTTGTCCTCTCTCGTTGAATGACGGTATCACTACGCTTTACCGACATGACGCTCTCGTCCACTACGCTGCATCCACATTCAACTTGTGCCCAAATTTGCATACTACGCCGAGAAGTTCAACGTTCTTCACATTCTCCCTATGTTGACGTCGTTACGTCGTAGTGTGACAGGGCCTTTAGTTAAAGCATACTCCCTTGGGCACCAAGTGCCATATCTGGAAATAACTGAGTAATATTGAGTGAATCTTATTACTGCAGCTACAGAAGATTACAGTTGGGTTTATAGATTTGTGTTTAGAATTAAAATCTTAATACGCCCCGCTGAAACTTTTAAAGCCGGTGTTGCAGTTTCAGCGACACACCAGTTTGCGAGGGACACATCGCTTCTGTGCATGCATCAAAATCGAACAGCATCGTCACTAACCTTATAAATTTAATATAATATTTTTGGTAAAGATGTTTTCTATAGGTGTACCAAGCGATTTGTTTCTAGGTGGTGTGGTTTTAGAGATATTTCACTTTTGCTGTATTTTCTGTATGAAGATTGCTCACGACCATTGACAATGCCTTGAGTTTGACGGTACGCGCAGTGAAAAACATTAGTTTTATTCAAAATTTATAGAAATTCAGAACCTTACCCTTATCAATTTAATATAATCTTTTTGGTACACATGTTTTCTATATGTGTACTAAGGGATTTGTTTCTAGGTGGTGTGGTTGTAGAGCTATTTCCCTTCTTCTGTATGAAGATTTGCTCACGGCCATTAACAATGCATTTGAATGGATGTGTCCCTCACAAACTGGTGTGCCGCAGAAACTGCAACACCGGCGGCGACTGCTAAAATCAAATAAGATTGAATTGTTATTTACCGACCCCCCCCCCCCCCCCAGTGAAACAGTCAGCATCATTATTCAGAAACGCGTCTCCCGATGCCACTTTACTCTGTGCATGTTCAAGGATGTCAAAGAATGCGCATAGTTGAATATGACACTATATTTGGTAGAAAATGATCACGTGATACCACGAGGTTATCACAATCTGTGGTTAGACAAACTAGGTTATCACACCTGTGGCACACATTACATGTTAGTTGGCGCAATTCCTTGGTATGCAATTGATCTACCCTCACCATATGAATATATGGGTTCTTCTCAGAAAAGGTGGTCCATGATGGGTTACTCAGTTTGAAAGCTCATACTATTCTTGTTTTTCATGAAATTGACCAATTTGCATTTGTGAAATCATGTTGGTATGATAAAGAGATAGCATAAACAAAATCATTGACTTCTGTGGTTTTGTTTCTTTGTATAATGACAAATTAGGGGAAAGTGGAGTGCCAAAAGCATGACCAATCAAATTATTGACACATTAAATTCGTTGGTACGGTCGTTTCACTTGGTGTCCACTTTGAACAGAAACTTTCAAACTTGCTTTGCACCGGTCACAAATTTGTTGGGAACTACCTTTATGCACCATTATCAACAGTGACTCCTACAAATCACCCATATACATTTGTTTATTAACATTACTAATATAATCACATGTTAAAAGTCTGATAAACGTTTTGTTTGAGTTTGGTGTCCATTGAAACGACCGCACATCGGAAATGATTAATAGTATCATGTTAGGTCCTACTTCCATGACCCCCTGCAAAAATGTGAGTGAGTCAACTAACTTTTTTATCTTTTCCATATACATGTGTATATATGAAAGTGAGCAGAGTGACAGTGGGCTCATGGTGTAGCGGAGGCGGAGAGGAGAGAATGCCCGCTACGCAGTGAATAACATGGAAGTTAATGTGGTTAGAGAGAAACATTAAGGGGCTGCCGTTATTTATATCCACATAATAAATGATATAGTATATATGAGTCGGCCTCACGAAAATGGCCCAATTGGTGATCAATTTAAGATGTTGGCATCGCAATTCTTAAAGTGTAGTGCATTTTGTTGTTTCATATTAAATTATCCTAGAAACAAATAAGGTTGCTGTATTTTCTCTACCTTTACATTCAGGATAAATTTAAGAACTTTCCAACACCTCTGTCAATGCTAAACTATAATTATGCTGTTCGACACCGACATCCAATGCTCGATGCCGACAACTTTAACAGATGTCAACGTTGCAATTCTTAAAGTGTAGTGCATTTCTTTGTTTTATATTAAATTATCCTAGAAACAAATAAGGTTGTTGTATTTTCTCTACCTTTACATTCAGGATAAATTTAAGGACTTTCCAACACCTCTGTCAATGCTAAATTATAATTATGCTCGACGCTGACAACTTTCCCCAATAGGCCTATTTTCGTTAGCCTGACCCATATATATATATCTATACATATATATATGCATATATGTGTATATAGCATTCTGCACTGACTTCTCAGACAGGTAGGCGTGGATAGGGTGACTGTATCCGGAAGCCTAGATAGCCTGAAGGCAAGGACGTTCGTCGCGGAATGCCAATAAGTGTGGGTTCGAATCGAGCTCTAAGCGCAATATTTCCCATTTGCTAAAAAAAAAAGAACAAGTGTGCCACATAACTGTACAAGCCACGTGCTGTATGGTTGGTGAACCTAACCTGTGTAGAAAGTGTATTGCCTGTATGTGCATAATCGTAAGCACTAAAGTCCCCGGTTATACCTCACCCAGATACAAACGAATCCAGCATCAAAAGCTCTCCAAACATACCTTTGCTTAGTTTGTTCAGTTCATGCCACTGAACATGTGGGAGGAGAGTTGAGGGCTGTGATGTATGAATGACATCCTAGGTGGGATTCCCTCATCACATGACCTAGCGGGGTTCCCCACACACAGGGGAAGCCATAGCAACCACCAAGAAGGCAGCCACAGAAAGCTCTCTATTCAACTTTTAAAGTCTATTAATCTACATGATTTAATCAATTATTCATACAAAAAGTAGCTGGTTATTATAAATAAACATTTGAACTTTATATTTATCATTTTAGATTGCAATTTCTAACATTATTTTCTCTATATGGTTGTCTAAAAGTGTCAGTGCTGCTGGACTAAATAAAACACAACAGAAGCAACCAATGTCAGCACTCTCCCCCACATATGTAGTTGCATAAACTGAAAACTGGCAAATGTATGCTTGGAGAGCATTTGTCGGAGTATGGGTAGTGTTTCAGCGACCTATATCTGGTCCCTTTAAGTGACTTACCAATGTGAACCATTTAAAAGACTTGATTCTAAGGCGAGGCGTGCAGTCGTCTGCACTGGCCTGTAGGGAAGGAGCCACATAGAGAGGTGGGTGTGGATCGGGTGATTGCATCAGGGAGTCTAGATAATCTAAGGGTTAGGAAGCTGGCCGCAGAGTACCAAGAAGTGTGTGATTCAAGAACCTCGTCCTGCACTAGGCACAATATTTCACATTTACAAAAACACGCCCTTTGATATACACACGAGTGCGGGTCAGTAGTGACCACCACTTTTTGTTTCTTTGTTAGTGATTGTTTATTCTGGTCCTAACGGTTAAGTGCATGCACTTGTTTTCGTCACTGTGCAGTAGTAGTCATAATCCATACAGATTGATTTCCTTTATCAATATTCGTGCCAGAGGTGTTTCATTAAATAACTTTAGCAAGCATAGGTCATTTTTAATAGTAGAAACTGAAATTTAAATGTATTTTAATACGACACCAGAATACAATATTGCAGACTGGTATCAGTCTGGCCAATGAAATATCGATTTTACCAGAAAAGGCAGGTTGCCAGTCATCGCCATTTATAGCAGCAGAGAGAATGTGTTATCAGCATTATTTATGTATTTAATTGATATTATACAGTAAAGAACAATCCATATTAAACACAGCGAATGTGGGTTTGGTCAATACTGTTATGTTTGTATATATTTATTTTTAACTGTGGCTGAGCGTGGGAACTGCGGATTGGGACTTACTAAAGGCCCTGTCACATTACGGCGTATGGTGGGAGCGTATGGCGGCGTAGCGGCATTACGTCATATACGTCGGCATACGCCGCATACGCTACTCATACGCTACTCATACGCTACTCATACGCTACTCATACGCCGCCAGTGCCGCAACATGCCGGCGTATGTGAAGCGTATGAGGCATACGCCGCCATACGCTTTCATAAATTCGTCCGTCCAATTTTTTTTGTGCATGCTCAAAAAAACACGACCTATGAGGGCGTATGGCCCATAATGTCAAAAAATGTCACAGCACGCTCCCATACGCTCCCATACGCTCCTCATACGCTCCTCATACGCTCCTCGTACGCTCCTCATAGGTCCCCCATACGCTCAAACACACCCGAAAGTGGCACCAGCACGGCGTACGTAGGTTTTCAATATGCTCCCGCCATACGCCGTAATGTGACAGCCCCTTTAGGTAGCGGCAGTCAAAATTTTAAAATATATATCCACTATAATTTAATATTAATTAAATAGAACTTGTTAATACAAACAGAGCGTACAACAAATTATTTTGATATCTTCTTTACTTTTTGAGGTATGACCCGTTGAAGTTTGATGGCACTGTACCAGCATGAACTTATGTGAAATTAACCATTTTCCTCCACTCATAACAAACATTATTTAACTAATTACATTGACCATATCTTAAGATCCGCTTTACTTATACCCAGAGAACCAGCTCACAAGTTTTCAAGCCAGAAATATTCATAATTGTTAAATTGTTAACTCCTAAAAGTTGGAAAAAAAACTCACTTATTACAAATGACAAAGTGCCCTATTTGATAATCTGTAATTTGATTTCTAATGATTTCTAAAATCTGTGGTTGCACAGGCTCATAGTGCTATGTCTATAGAGTATCTGTAATTACTTTTAGCGTGATCACTCAGGTTTCCTTGAAGATATGATACTCCAAACTTGAGAAAAAGGCCAAAATGACAGATGCGGACCAAAATCAACAATAACCTTAATACTAATAGAAAAAGACATAACTTAAGAACTACTGTATAGATCTGCTTCAAACTTGGAGTGAATAAAGAGAATGACCTAACTTTCGCTCATATGCTTTACAGCGCTGTTGACACTAATACGCAGGAATCAGTGTCTGTCCCGCTCTCAATTGGAGTTGGAAGCCATTTTGAGCAAAAACTGTTATTTTCAAAGAGGGCCACTGCCCCCAAAAGAGTTATACTTAATTTCAAAAGGAAATTAAATCAGCTTTCAGATGATAGCAGAGTTGTTGGGTGTAAATACATTGCCATAAATGGTATTTTGAGTTTTAAGTTTATTTTGCAAGCCAAAATAGGTTATTTTTCATAGTTTCCATTTTTAACACATATCAGTAGAAAGCTGATGGTGTAACTTGTAAGCTTTTGCTTGACCTCAAAAGCAGATTTGTAGCCTGCATAGGGCAAGAGCCTTTCGCTGCTGAAGGTAGCCAGAAGTGCATGTGCTGCGCATAATTTGGTAAAACTATGTTTTTTTAAGTGCAGATAAAAAACTTGGAAAATAACAATATTAACAAGAAAATCATAGAGAAGTCAAGAGTCAATCTTCGTCTTTATCTCCATACATATACTTTATAATATCATAGGCTTGCTGTGTATGGAGTTAGAAACGATGAAAAAACAGCAATTCACTCGTTTTACCCAGTGATTGGCAAGATGCCACCAGGCTGCCACTACTTACTTAGACTCCTGTGTAAAGCTATATCTGAATTCCCACGATGAATATGCATTCAAATAATCTCCCAAAACACGATTTCCGTGAGGCATGCGCAGAGTGTGATCCAGACTGGACTTGTGGGTCACAGCATCTGTGGAGAGGCAATTGAAGCTCTTTTAACACTGGCTTTATATTGAGCAACTGACACAGTGTTTTCAGCACAAATGAGGATTTATAGAGAAAACATACTTACCATTTTTTAATCATTTTTGATAATTATAGGTGTATCCTATTGATTGATTGATTGATTGATTGATTGATTAATTGAAAAGCTTGATTGTCAGTGTAAAACAACACAGTGACACACTGTCCACCCACAACACTAGTGTCGTTGCCTATCACCAGGTGTTGTACTAATCGCGGAAATCTTGTATTCCGTCATATTCTGTACACAAAATTATATCATGATGATAATTTGATATTCCAAGCCCCTACACAAGACAACCAATCCGCGACTCCCAGCCACCAACCATCAACCTCAATGTACAAATATAGTATCCCCATGATGATGTTGGAGAGGAATAACAACAAACAGATATGAATGAACGGTAATCATGTATGTTTAGTGTAAGACTATCTGAAGACGCGTTTGTCGTGATGTCTGAAGCTGTAGCCATGGTTACTCATAGGCATGCAGGGGTGCTTTAACTGAGTTGGGCGCTGATCCCAGCTGCAACGATAGTGTAGAAGGCAGTCCAGGCCTCCTTCGCTTCGCCAGTGAACTTGGCGCCTTGGGTTTCAGCCAGTGCTGCCAACAGGCAAGGGCCTGCAGGCTGGAACAAAGCAGACACATTCAAATTATTTCTACTTTGATCTTTTGTTAATAACTTTTTTTAATTCATAGGTTAGGCAAAGGAAACTTTAATTGCAGGCAATAACTGGTCTTCCTCACATCACCAGTGTTCCTTCTTCTGTCCTAGTAATGCCAAGTGCCAGGCAAGGTAGTCATTTTGTATGTGGTTGGTTTTTACTTAACCAGGGATTGAACCAGTGGAACGCTGTATGTGAAGCAATTATTCTAATTTCCTTAGTAAGTGCAGTATTTTGTTCTAATTAGTATTACTTTCATTTAGATCATTAACTCTTCAAGCGCAGATGAATTGAAATATAATTCCCCATGCCATCACTTCTGCCAATTTGGATTTCCACCGCCAGTTGCTCTCATACCATGTCTATATGGTATGGGAGGTTAAAAATCCCTTGGGTTGGTAAACGTGTACTATCGACCAACTGTCTAATGGTAAAAACAAGTCTATTCAGACTTATCCATGATAGGCAGCATAAATCTTCAAGAAATACCTATGTAATTCATCATGTATATTTTTTAACATTCATCACCTAAACATGTAGCTTATATTCGGGTACAAAACTGTGAGCTCTGCTTGTACCAGTAGCTCTGGTTGGCCCTGGTTCCGGTTCAGTGACATCACAACTTTAACTAACACTTTCGACACAGTTTTAAACTTACACAAATGTATACATTGTGCGTGAAATGATGATTGGTTGGTTGTTGGACTTTTACATCCTGGCAACATCTAAGGTCATATCAGGAAGGGTACCGACTTGTGGCAGTGAACACTCATGGTGACTTTATAGGAAAGCGGGAGGTAGCTCAGGCAGTAGAGTGTCCACCTGTGAAGGTGTTGGTCATGCGATCGATCCTGCTCAGTGGACACATTTGCAGTTTGGGCTATTTTCCGTTCCAACCAGTGGTCCACAACTGGTTCATAAAAGGTTGTAGTGTGTGCTGTCCTGTATGTGGGAAAGTGCATATAAAAGGCCCCTTGCTGCTTATCGGAAAGAGTAGCCTATATGGCAGCAGTGGGTTTCCTCCAAAGAAATATTTCCGAATGACCATATGTTTCACGTCCAATAGCCAATGGTAAAATCAATGTGCTCTAGAGGCGTTGTAAAATAAAAGACAAACTTTTTAAAATGACCCCCAATAGCCCATGTAACTTTATAGTGCTGCCCCACTGGGAGGCCAAGTCGCTGGCACCATGGCCCGATATCCCACACAGTCACATCATCCATGTTCACAAAGATTCACCAATAATCTCAATATGCTTTGTGCAGCTACAAAATGCCTTGGCACTCACCCCAAAGTGTGCCTTCTTGGCACCATACTTGGTGTGTCGTTGGGCGAGCTCATCAAGCTTTCCCTGGACAACGCCCATGTCACCAAGATTCTTGACAGCGACATCGATAAACTGCATGACTTTGAGTCCCTGAGCAGCGGCTGTGGCCGATTTAGGGTCTGAGCCCAACTTGAAGACATTGTAGACATCAGGCGCTTTACTGGAAAGCCTTGAGAAATAAAAGGAGAATATGGAATTAGTATACAGTTAATAAAACAAGGGCAACCATGAGACTATTCGTATTACTGTCTAGCAGCGAAAACAAGTCATTGCACTTAACCGTTCTGGGCAGCATAAATACAGCATCACCAAAAATATATATATATATATATATATATATGTATAAAATTGTCTCAATTATTGTTTGCATTCCACTAAAACAAACATTTAATTATAACTTATAAGTATTTATTTAACCTGCGACTGTGTTCCGATGGCGACTTTATAGTGCTGCCCCATTGAGTTATAATGTCTCCAGCACCACAATATGATTTCAATCAAAAGGCACAATTTTACATTAAATATATACATATGTAATAGTCTGAGTAGTCCCAGTGATTTCAAATGGACTGATATCGAAAGCTGAGGCCTATTTAAAATCAACCCGCCCATGCACGACGGTGAGTAAGATTCCTACGAGTATGTTTTTCAGTTGTTTTATGCTTTTACAGAGCTATGTTTCTGTTCTTTGTGTAACTATATTCGGGTAGCGTCATATGGTTCTAATGCCATTCGGCTGAGCACAAGCGTAAACATGTACCAGTCACACATGAGCAATGTTATCATGCCACGTTCTTGTCCTTCCCAAGTAACGCTGAATGGCAATAAAAAGTATCAAGTGTAGATTTTAGTTTGGCTGCGCACTGGATTTCAACCAGCGGCCTCTCTGCAACCCAAACTGGGTGATCTGACTGAATCGGGCGATAATAAAAGCAAATTGGAGTCGTAGCAGTTGGAGTGTTACAACGTTCTGCCCTCTCCCCAACCTGTTTAATGTCTGTGTAATATATGTTCGATGAGGGTGTGTGAGGGGAGCAGGGGGGAGAGGGGAGGGTAGGGGTAGAGAGGGGAGGAGAGGGGAGGGGAGGGGAGGGGTGCGTAGAGTGTTCTCGGGTGTTGTTTCTCAAGGTATGGGTGAAGTGCCGATGTTCGTCGAAAAAGGACGCGCGGCACAATAAGCCACTCTAATGGATGCCAATTATTTTCTAAAAAAGCAGATTGAGATTGGAAATCAACTAAGGGGAACGAGAGACTTACTAAAGGACATATTCCCAATGATGAATGAGACTGTTGGTCTATATAGCACTATATACATATATACATAGTATTATATATAATAATATGTATGTATGTATATACATACATATTATTGTATATAATAATATGTATGTGTATATAGAGCTTTGTTTGTTTGCTATTTTACGTCCTAGCAACATCTAAGGACATATCAGGACAGGGAGACTAATCCGCTGGCACCATGACTCGATATCTCAAACAGTCACATTATCCTGATAATCTGATAATGTGTTAACCAGTCCTTGCCCTATCCTGTTAATGCTGAGTGTCAGGCTAGGTAGCGACAAGTATCAATTTCATAAGTCATTGGTTTGACTCTGTTGGGATTCGAATTCCCGACCTTCCGCACGGGAAACCTGCACTCTACCGCTTCGGCCATATATTATATATATATATATATATATATATATATATATATAGATTAGTTAGACGAATCTTACCTGGGTATAGATGATGGATAACTATTGTTTTACCGAGGTAGAAGCCTCGGTTAGACGTGGGCGAGGGAGAAGGAAGCACATCCGGGTCCAGCAATCTTTACCTACTAATTCAGGATAAAAATGATTCTAAAAAACAACCTAAGGTCAAGTGACCTCATGCTAAATTGAGTGATTGACTAGACGTGGCAGGGCGTGGTGGGTGGGCCCTCGCCCACGTCTAACCGAGGCTTCTACCTCGGTAAAACAATAGTTATCCATCATCTATACCCAGGTAAGATTCGTCTAACTAATCTATTTTACCTCGGTATGCCGCCTCTGGCTAGCCGTAGGCTAGGGAGACCTTTACGTAAAATAATTTTTATCCTGATATTCTTGTTTTGTTATTATTCTTTAGTGATTATGTCTTATGTATGCAACAATGGAAAAGCGATTTGTATGGCAAAAAAGAGGAAAAACCAATGTTTTTCTTACCTCTCTCTTTCAGTTGGTGAGTAGCCTGTGCGCTATCGGCTGAGGCTTCTCTAGTCGTTTGTGGTAATGTCTAGCAAACGAAGTAGCGGTTTTCCATCCCGCGTGAGCTAGGATCCGTTTAACGGAGATGCCTAGCAATCTTGCCTTGGACACCATTGCACCACGTGTAGAGTGCGATGAGTACCTGTCTGTATTTACTCCCGCCAGTTTTAACACATTCATTGTCCATCGGGCGAGGGTATCCCTGGAAATGGCCTTGTGTGGCTTAATAAAGCTGACCAATAGCTGTCTTGAGTTTCTTATTAATCTTGTCTTGGATATATAATTTCGTATCGCAGATACGACACATAACTTGCGATCCTGAGTGAAACTGGACACCCCTATCGTAGAAAGGGGGTCACCTAATCGGTTTGATTTTAATAAAGTTGATAAATCAAACGTGGCCTCTTTACTGTCAATTTCTAGACCATTCAGCGACAGGGCAACTATAGTTTGGCCTCTGTGTCCAGTGACCAGGAGAAGCAAAACTGCGACTTTGAAACCTAAAAGTTTAACGTCCAGAAACTTATTTTCTGGCCATTTCTTGAAGAGGTTGAACACTAGAGAAACATCCCAAAACCTATTATATTTGGGTTTAGGCGGATTCCTCTGATAAATTGATCGTATGATCCAACAAATAACATGGTGTTTACCCATTGTTTGTCCATTAACCCGCGGTAGGATTATCGACAGAGCACATCTGGCAGCGTTAATAGCGCCATATCCTAGGCCTTCGTCCTCTAGGTAACGTAGGAAGAGTCCTACCTGGGATACTGTGGGAGTCATTGGCTTGACTTTCTTAAGCAGGCAATAAATACCCCATTTCTTTAAATACGTAGTATACATTTTCACCGTTCCTTTTCTCCACGCATCATCAACCAAACGCTGTTGTGTAATTTTGTCTAAGCCAAACTGTTCTAAATATTTATTTAAAAAAGGAATGCCACTAACGGAGTTGTCGACACGTTTCCGTGGCGTTCTAGTGGTCCCTGATGTTTGAGGTTTCCTCGGAATCTTGGGAAGCGAAGGCTGCTTTTGGCTGTGGCTAGTAACGTCGGTAGCCACGGTTGCGTGTGCCACTCGGGGACGATGAGTATGGCGTGTGTCCCCTCCATTTGAATCTTTCTGGCGACTTTGCTAATGATAGTAAAGGGGGGGAAAATGTAAAAGAAATGATGTCGCCACTTTAGGGAGAAGGCATCAATGTGCCAAGCATTGGGTTCCGGGTGCCACGAAACATATTTTGGAATTTTAAAGTTATTACGCGAAGCGAACAAATCGATCTGAGGTGAACCCCATGTGTGACAAATGTGTTTGAAAATGGATGGATTAAGTGACCACTCTAAGTGATCATGGAACTGGCGACTCATCTTGTCAGCTAGACAATTTTGTGTGCCTGGAATGTGATTAACAGTTAACCAGACATCAAAGGTTTGAGCCCAGTTCCAAATGAGAAGTGCCATTGCATTACATTTAATCGATTTTGTACCTCCCATATTTCTGACATAAGCCATAGCTGTGGTGTTATCCGTGAGGATACGTACATTATTTTTGGGTATTTTTACTAGACTGGTTAATCCCAAGTAAATGGCCCTTAGTTCTAGAACGTTAATATGATCGGGGAGTTCCGATTCTAGCCATCTTCCTCCCGTTGCTACATCATTTTGATGTGCTCCCCACCCTTGGAGAGACGCGTCAGTGGTAACGGTAGTGTCAGGCTCTCCCATTCTAATGGGATTGGGGGAATGGTCAAAGTGGTTTAGCCACCAATCAATGTCGGCTAGGCCGTTCTCCGAAATAAACATGGTCTTTTCAAAGTTTCCCTTTGCGCGGGCCAGCGCCAAATTTTTATCAATTTCGAGGGATTTTATGTGTGCCGCTCCGTATAGAATAGCTGGACTATACGAAACCATGACCCCGATAAGGACCGCGACCTGTCTAATCTTTGGCCTAGAAGTGTCTAACAGCTGTATCGCTGTGCGGTAAAGCTTATCTTTCTTTTGGCGTGTAAGCGAAACGGTCATAGCCGTGGTGTTCAGAATGAACCCGAGACACTTAAGCTCCTGAGTAGGAGAAAAAACTGATTTCTTGTTATGTATGAAGAAA